>CABEGB010000556.1:0-25582 GCA_901521435.1 Crematogaster levior | reverse complement strand
GCCAACTTCCCGTAGCACCGCAACATGCAAAAAATGGCATTTAAACCACTCTATCTTATAGATCTCAAAGAGTTCTACAGTTCCTGATACATTTTAACAATAGTTCTGGTCATTTAAAAAAAAATTTTTTAATCTGAGCTGGCACCGCATCTTTCGACAAAAATGGCTATAACTTTTTTGTTTTTAATTTTACAGCTTCGAGTCTTAATAACTTTCGATAGAACTCGTCGGGGTGCAAACAGAACTGTCGTCAGAACGCGGGAATTGCGAAAAAAAATTATTTTTTTATGCATAGATATTTAAGAGAAATTTTTTACGCAATTCCGGCGTACTGACGACAGTTCTGTTTGCACCCCGACGAGTTCTATCGAAAGTTATTAAGACTCGAAGCTGTAAAAT
Source organism: Crematogaster levior (assembly GCA_901521435.1). Classification (NCBI taxonomy): domain Eukaryota; kingdom Metazoa; phylum Arthropoda; class Insecta; order Hymenoptera; family Formicidae; genus Crematogaster; species Crematogaster levior. The sequence continues at coordinate 25,183 of CABEGB010000556.1, read as the reverse complement.
TAAAAACAAAAAAGTTCTGGCCACTTTTAGATTTGCGCTCTCTAAATCTAACAAGGAAGGTATCGGAAGTGTCCCCCTCTGATTTTGATGAGCTTCTAGTATGTTGTTCTCTAGATCAAAATAGGAGACATGTTTTTTTTTATACGTTCCCATACGGCCTTTTAGGGGGTGAAACACCCCTTAAAAAAAAATCGGTTTTTCTCTTTCGGAGCGAATATCTTTGAAACTAAAAAAGATAGAACAAAAATTCAAACTGGGTATTAAATGGCTTGATGAGTACTATAAAATAACGTAAAAAATTTTTTTATTTTTTTTTTATTTTTCAAAAAGCCTTACCCCTTTAACTTTTTTTTCAAAATTTTGAATTTTTGTTTTTACCAAATTAAAGGTTATTTTTTTACGAATTCATCCATGTATATTAAAGTTATGTTGCGTAATATCATTTTCGAGAATTAATTATAAACGCCTCCGTACATACGCTATTTGTGTCGGTCCATGCGCTCGATTCTTCGCGCAACGCGTTTTCCTGTAATCAAAAGATGACGAATACACTTGGAGGACATATCCATATATAATCACGAAAGTTTTCATCACATATAGCTTGAGCACTTATATAAAACTTAAAACAAGTTTAAAGGTCTGTAAGACGAATAATTTTATCGTTGGAGGAAATATAAAATGCCGTCGCTTTGCGAGCATCAGTTTAATACGTAACATCGTACATTTTATCGTGTACCCTTAATTAAATTGTATGAAATATTAACCCATTAAATCCTGAGCCGAATCTAGGCCAGATAGCATCAAAGTAAATATTGGATTGGTGGCATTGGTTAAAAAAAAAGTACCCGTGTTTTTTTTTATGTCATTTGCAATTGTTTATAAAAAATTATTTAAACAAATAGATACAGAAGTTGTAAATTGAAAAAAATAACAATGGCAATCGATTCTACGGGAAAAATCATGAAGAAAACTCTAGTAACATTTTTTTGTCAGACTTCAATTTGTTAGTGTAAAAACGTTATAAATAAATGCATTACCAGAAACATATCTGACATCGTCAAATCCTGAGCCGAATCTAGGCCAGATAGCATCAAAGTAAATATTGGATTGGTGGCATTGGTTAAAAAAAAAGTACCCGTGTTTTTTTTATGTCATTTGCAATTGTTTATAAAAAATTATTTAAACAAATAGATACAGAAGTTGTAAATTGAAAAAAATAACAATGGCAATCGATTCTACGGGAAAAATCATGAAGAAAACTCTAGTAACATTTTTTTGTCAGACTTCAATTTGTTAGTGTAAAAACGTTATAAACAAATGCATCACCAAAGACATGTGTTATTTTTTTTTTTTTTAACCAATGCCACCAATCCAATATTTACTTTGATGCTATCTGGCCTAGATTCGGCTCAGGATTTGACGATGTCAGATATGTTTCTGGTAATGCATTTATTTATAACGTTTTTACACTAACAAATTGAAGTCTGACAAAAAAATGTTACTAGAGTTTTCTTCATGATTTTTCCCGTAGAATCGATTGCCATTGTTATTTTTTTCAATTTACAACTTCTGTATCTATTTGTTTAAATAATTTTTTATAAACAATTGCAAATGACATAAAAAAAAACACGGGTACTTTTTTTTTAACCAATGCCACCAATCCAATATTTACTTTGATGCTATCTGGCCTAGATTCGGCTCAGGATTTAATGGGTTAACCGCGGTTTTATATAAGACGGATTGACATATTACGCCTTACTGCAAACACTCACTCCTTCCACGCGATTCTTTTATTTTTATCATTATTTTCTTAAATCATATATATTTTATGTTCAATTTCATGTATGCTTTTTATTACTTAATTAATTTTATAAGTACAATTAAGAAACTATAACATAATTACAATTAATGAAATTACATATAACAATTGTGTAACAATATAATATTACAATAAAGTTAATAATAATATAAATATTTAATATAAGTATTTAATATTTATATTATTAAGGGTCAAATTTATAACACATATGATGGTTATGAAAGAAATGTTGTATACAAAGAGACTTTTTACACCATGCGCAAGTAATTATAGTAAGGCACTAGATTATATAGGTATTCTCATCTCCGCCATTTTGGTTTAGATTATATAATCTAGTGCTTTAGTGTTACACATGTACGCTATACTATGCTATATACGCGCTAATTCTCCATCTAGTAGGAACCAAAATGGCGGAGATGAGAATACCTATATAACCTAGTGCCTTAATTATACACTAGTGGAAAAAATTAAAGGATCAAAAAAAAATTCCGAATTTTTTAACGTTTTTCAAGTGGCTGTATTTCCCTTAAAAATGGTCGTACTGGAGTTTTAAAAAAAGCATTTTAAAGCTTGAAGTTTCTAGTTTTGAGATCTTACGATGAAAAAATTTTTCAAGCAACGTGTACTGCTTAATCCTAATGAATACCGAAAGAAATTTTTTTTCAAAATTTTTTCGGTTCTTTTTTGTGGTCTACGAACTTGGAAAAAATTTTTCTAACTTAACCACTATGTGGATCGAATAAGTTGTTCATTCAGCTTTAATTTGCTTTTTTTTAAAGTTCGATACGACCATTTCTCGCTGAGATATCGAACTTTGAATGGAAAAGGATCCTTTTGTCTTTAACCATCAAGATCTCAGCAACCGCTGATCGCACAAGAAAATTAAGGAGGGTTTTGAAATCTTGAATAAATTTCCCACAAAAATCAGCTACGATTTTTTGAAAAAAAAATTTTTTTTTATTCTTAACATTAATTTGAAAAATCAAGAAAAAAAGGGCTTTTGGTGGCTTTTGGGATCATCAGGCGCTAAATTGGAAATATCGAGAAAACCAGTAATGTTAAGTGTGCCTTTTACAGTTCAATATGCCCACAAAAACCCCACAAAGTTTCATTTCAATCCATCGAGCCGTTTTTTTGTTTTCTTCGATCGAATTTTTGAAAAAAATTAAAGGATCACGATTTTGACTTTAAATGATCATAATCTTTAACAAAATGCAAAGAAAAATGTTTTTTCAGTTTTTCTATGCATTTTTGTTGATAGAAGTGTTTGAAATTATGGGAAAAAAAAAATTTCAAAAAAATTTTTTTTTGAAAAATTTTGGAATTTTTTTTTAATGACTTCTAAAAATTTTAAACAAAAACTACCGCCGGCATCAGCATTACCCAAAGCGTGGAGGTTGCCCGGTCGGATTTACGCTTCTTGTGTGTGTGTGTGTGTGTGTGTGTTTCTTTAGGAGAAATGAGACCCGGAGGCTCGTCACTTCCTCCGTATTTAATGACTCCAAACTCATTCTCCAAAGAGTGTGTGTGTGTGTGTTCGTCTGCCCGTTCGTCAGTTTTGTTAATAACGGGTATTGCCCCCACGATTAGGATGTCGTGCATTTAACCCAGTTTCGCGAAGACGGTTGATGACTGTTCGGGAAGAAATGTTTTGTACTTGGTGTCGCTGTCGCTGTCTTTGTCGCTGTTGTACCCGATTCGGAAAATTTCTTGCCACGATGTTCGCATTGATGAAAGGCTCACGTCGAACTTGTCGGACAATTGCCCGATCATCGCGAACAGTCGTGACACGATGGCGACCTTGTCCAATGCGACGATTGTATTGGTTCGTCTCCCGGTATCGCGCATACGTTCGAGATACGACGGATTGACTAACACCCATCCGGATGGCAACATCACGTTGACTGTAACTTTCTTCTAACAGAGTGATCAAACGAGCAACCTCTGGCTCTGATAAATGCCGTCTAACCATGATCGGAAATCAATATGAATTTTTGATTTTTGCAAATTTATGAAATTTTTTTTTGTAATGCAGGAGTATTTGAAAAAAACTGTTTTTTTAGCGTTGTAAGAGTTCACGAAAATTAACGATAAGCAATTTCTGAAAAGCGTGGAGATCGAGTTTGAAATTCGATTGAGTATATCAACTTTATTCAGTTGAAGCTTAAAAATCAGGAAAATCATGGAATGCAATAACAGAATCGCGTTAAAAATGGCAAATATTGTTCTTTTAAATTTTTTGGAGTCATTAACACGTTGAGCGCGGCGCCGGTCCCTGGGGACCGGCGGTGAACTTTCCGTGTGGCCGGCATCGGTCCCTGGGGACCGGCGCTAAACAGGGGTTCGCTCGCTGCCGGCGGAGCGGAAAGGTCAGCAATATCGGCGATCGGGCAATTGTCCGACAAGTTCGACGTGAGCCTTTCATCAATGCGAACATCGTGGCAAGAAATTTTCCGAATCGGGTACAACAGCGACAAAGACAGCGACAGCGACACCAAGTACAAAACATTTCTTCCCGAACAGTCATCAACCGTCTTCGCGAAACTGGGTTAAATGCACGACATCCTAATCGTGTACCCATGTTGACAGCAAGACATCGCCGAGCACGTTTAGCGTATGCTAACGTACATCGGGCTTGGACATTAAGACAATGGGGAAATGTTTTATTCACTGATGAATCCCGGTTCAACCTTCATGGGAGCAACCGACATCCCCTTGTTTGGCGTCGTCGTGGAGAACGTTTTCGCCAGAACTTTGTTCGTCCGATTGTCGCCTACGGTGGTGGATCAGTCATGGTCTGGGGCGGCGTTTCGCGAGATTGGAGAACACCTCTGATGATTTTGCGCGAAAACTTGACAGCTCAGCGCTATATTGACCAAATTTTGAGACCAATTGTACTGCGCAGACGGCAACATCAGAGGGCGTTTATTCTAATGCAAGATAACGCACGTCCACACACAGCCAACATCACCAGACGCTTTTTTGAACAACATGACATCACATTGCTGCGGCACCCACCAATGAGTCCAGACCTCAACCCCATCGAGCATGTTTGGGACATAATGGGTCGTCGTTTGCGCAGAGAGTATCCGAATTTGCAGAACTTGGCCGCATTAGAGCGTGCACTTCTGCAAATTTGGAACACCATTCCGCAACCTCAGATTGCCCGCTGCATCAATATGGCTGAACGCTTAGCAGCCGTGATTGAGAACAGGGGCGGCAATACCCGTTATTAACAAAACTGACGAACGGGCAGACGAACACACACACACACACTCTTTGGAGAATGAGTTTGGAGTCATTAAATACGGAGGAAGTGACGAGCCTCCGGGTCTCATTTCTCCTAAAGAAACACACACACACACACACACACACACACAAGCGTAAATCCGAACTGACGAACGGGCAGACGAACACACACACACACACTCTTTGGAGAATGAGTTTGGAGTCATTAAATACGGAGGAAGTGACGAGCCTCCGGGTCTCATTTCTCCTAAAGAAACACACACACACACACACACACACAAGAAGCGTAAATCCGACCGGGCAACCTCCACGCTTTGGGTAATGCTGATGCCGGCGGTAGTTTTTGTTTAAAATTTTTAGAAGTCATTAAAAAAAAATTCCAAAATTTTTCAAAAAAAAATTTTTTTGAAATTTTTTTTTTCCCATAATTTCAAACACTTCTATCAACAAAAATGCATAGAAAAACTGAAAAAACATTTTTCTTTGCATTTTGTTAAAGATTATGATCATTTAAAGTCAAAATCGTGATCCTTTAATTTTTTTCAAAAATTCGATCGAAGAAAACAAAAAAACGGCTCGATGGATTGAAATGAAACTTTGTGGGGTTTTTGTGGGCATATTGAACTGTAAAAGGCACACTTAACATTACTGGTTTTCTCGATATTTCCAATTTAGCGCCTGATGATCCCAAAAGCCACCAAAAGCCCTTTTTTTCTTGATTTTTCAAATTAATGTTAAGAATAAAAAAAAATTTTTTTTTCAAAAAATCGTAGCTGATTTTTGTGGGAAATTTATTCAAGATTTCAAAACCCTCCTTAATTTTCTTGTGCGATCAGCGGTTGCTGAGATCTTGATGGTTAAAGACAAAAGGATCCTTTTCCATTCAAAGTTCGATATCTCAGCGAGAAATGGTCGTATCGAACTTTAAAAAAAAGCAAATTAAAGCTGAATGAACAACTTATTCGATCCACATAGTGGTTAAGTTAGAAAAATTTTTTCCAAGTTCGTAGACCACAAAAAAGAACCGAAAAAATTTTGAAAAAAAATTTCTTTCGGTATTCATTAGGATTAAGCAGTACACGTTGCTTGAAAAATTTTTTCATCGTAAGATCTCAAAACTAGAAACTTCAAGCTTTAAAATGCTTTTTTTAAAACTCCAGTACGACCATTTTTAAGGGAAATACAGCCACTTGAAAAACGTTAAAAAATTCGGAATTTTTTTTTGATCCTTTAATTTTTTCCACTAGTGTAGTAATGCCGCAAACATCGGATGTCGGTTTAACATTCTTCTTAAAGCAAAAATCAACTGGCGTTTCAAATTGTGCTGATCTCTCTTCTATATAACCGCTTTTATACCATGCATATTTAAATAAATCTCTAAATCTTGGTGATGAAAATTGGAAATGTGTTAATGATTGTAATTTTAAAATAGCATCTCGTGATTAAAGTTTAACTTCTAGATTTATAAATTTGACCCTTAATAATATAAATATTAAATACTTATATTAAATATTTATATTATTATTAACTTTATTGTAATATTATATTGTTACACAATTGTTATATGTAATTTCATTAATTGTAATTATGTTATAGTTTCTTAATTGTACTTATAAAATTAATTAAGTAATAAAAAGCATACATGAAATTGAACATAAAATATATATGATTTAGCAAAAATATTCTTCTCTCTAAACATTATTTCTTGTACTCTCAGACCGAATGATCCAGTAGGTTCTTTTAAAACAATAAAAAGAGGTGATAATTATCTACCATCGGCTGAAATTGTTGGTTGTATAGTGTAGCTATGTGTAGCTGCCGATATTGATTGCGCCGTGCATTCTACTTTTTTTGTACCTTCAATTGCTAAAGAACGACCACTATGTAATTTTAATTGAAAACCGCTTTAGTCTGAATTATAAATATTTTCAATTCCATAATGCATAATATGATATTTAACATTTTCGATGAACCTATTGCTTTCTGCTTCCAGATAATCTTTTGATTGTATAGTTTTTTTTGTAATAAATTTTGTGACTTTTCGGGAAACAATATTATGTGCCATTTTAAATCTATTTACCCATGACTTTGACGCTGTAAATCCTGGTACATTAATTTCCTGCTGCGCTTTGAGGGCCCATCGAACAATATCAATGTCGTGAATTATTATTGCTTTTTCAAGAGCTTTTTTGAATTTAATGTGTATGATGAAATTTCTTTCAACTTCTGCAATCTAGATCCACCTTTGTTCACTTGCTCTTCCCATCTTCGTAATTGGCGTAGCGATGTAACTTTCCAAAATCGATGTTTCACAGTCCGAAATGATTTTGTCCTATCTGAATCGACAGGTTTCCAAAATTCAACAGCACTTCTTTTGTATTCAATTGGAATATTATCATTTATACATATCATTTCCTTCACATAATACGTTATTTTTTCGTCTTCATTTCCTTTCTCGTCTGTTATTGCTTGTGTTTCTGATAGGTCAAAGGAATTTTCAAAATCAAGAGAATCTTCTTCAATCTCATATTTCTCCTCCTACATTTGTTGCAGCATATTTTCTATTTTCTGTTGCATTTCTTTTTCTTTATTAGTAAAAGGAGTTTGTGGCATATTAAAAGTAGTGGCAGTAAACAGCAACATTACTACGTTTCTTGGATTGAATCGCATTTTGCCTTAAATATGAATAATATGAATAATAAATATATAGATATACACATATATGTTCAACGTACAGATAGTAATTATGTATATTAAAAAATAGTAAAATGTTTTATTATACTTGTTATATTTATAATAATAAATACATACCTATAAAACTGCAACGATTAATAGTTCATACAATTTAATTAAGGGTACACGATAAAATGTACGATGTTACGTATTAAACTGATGCTCGCAAAGCGACGGCATTTTATATTCCTCCAACGATAAAATTATTCGTCTTACAGACCTTTAAACTTGTTTAAAGTTTTATATAAGTGCTCAAGCTATATGTGATGAAAACTTTCGTGATTATATATGGATATGTCCTCCAAGTATTCGTCATCTTTTGATTACAGAAAAACGCGTTGCGCGAAGAATCGAGCGCATGGACCGACACAAATAGCGTATGTACGGAGACGTGTTTATAATTAATTCTCGAAAATGATATTACGCAACATAACTTTAATATACATGGATGAATTCGTAAAAAAATAACCTTTAATTTGGTAAAAACAAAAATTCAAAATTTTGAAAAAAAAGTTAAAGGGGTAAAGCTTTTTGAAAAATAAAAAAAAAATTAAAAAATTTTTTTACGTTATTTTATAGTACTCAGCAAGCCATTTAATACCCAGTTTGAATTTTTGTCCTATCTTTTTTAGTTTTGAAGATATTCGCTCCGAAAGAGAAAAACCGATTTTTTTCAAAGGGGTGTTTCACCCCCTAAAAGGCCGTATGGGAACGTATAAAAAAAAACGTGTCTCCTATTTTGATCTAGAGAACAATATATTAGAAGCTCATCAAAATTGGAGGGGGACACTTCCGACACCTTCCTTGTAAGTCCAAAAAAAAATTTTTTTCGCGATTCCGGCGTTCTGACGACGAGTTCTGTTTGCATCCCGACGAGTTCTATCGAAAGTTATTAAGGTCCGAAGCTGTAAAATTAAAAACAAAAAAGTTACAGCCATTTTTGTCGAAAGATGCGGTGCCAGCTCAGAGATTAAAAAATTTTTTAAAAATATTAAATGACCAGAACTATTGTTAAAATGTATCAGGAACTGTAGAACTCTTTGAGAACTATAAGATAGAGTGGTTTAAATGCCATTTTTTGCATGTTGCGGTGCTACGGGAAGTTGGCACCTCATATTTTCAAAATGCTATTTCTTTAAGTGTTTCGTCGGAACTATTTCTAAAAACCATCAGGAACTGTAGAACTATTTGGGGTGCAAATGGAACTCTTAATAAAACTTTCGATTTTTGAAAATGCGGTGCCAACTTCACAGAGGCATGCTTTTTGAGTTACAAGGCCTGAAAGATACAGTATTTTGACATAAAATACAAAATATCTTAAGAAACATTCAGTTTTTGGTAATCTTATCCTGATATTTTTTTGCATAGAACAATGAGCTAGATGGTTGATTTGAAAAAAATATGTTGCAAATTGCATACTTGGTGTTTGGCAACATATATGTATATATATCCCAGACTTGACGCACCATAGGTAAATGGGAGATTCCTGAGATTATTTCGAGACGAAAATTTTAATACCAAAATATCGAGGATGCTATAGTTTTTAAATGAGAAGGGTTTATAGTTGACTAATCAAGTAGTCCAAAATTCGCACGCTCAGGCATGGCACACTATGTACAGTAGTGAAGGTGTTTTCAAGCCCCAATTCTATTCTCGAAATTGATAATTTTGCATACGTTGTTGTTATAATTGTTTCTTATTTTATTGTATTTTATTGTATTTATGTTATAATTATGATAATTAATTAATAGTAAAATATGTCAGTATTGACTTTGGAACACGAACTGTCAAAGCTGTCACATGAAGTGTATCGCAAATAAGTGACAATTTCACATGACAAAAATGTAAAATTAATATCAATGAATAATTTTTTATTTACGGCTGCTACGGCTATAAAATTCTCATTTGTAAAATGATCTCTTAAAAAATTAAACAATTATAACAACAACGTATGTAAAATTATCAATTTCGAGAATAGAATTGGGGCTTAAAAACACTTTCACTACTATACAGTGTGCCATGCCTGAGCGCGCGAATTTCGGACGACTTGATTAGTCAACTATAAACCCTTCTCATTTAAAAATTATAGCACCCTTGATATTTTGGTATTAGGATTTTTGTCTCGAAATGATTTCAGGAATCTCACCATTGACCTATGGTGCGTCAAGTCTGGGACACCCTGTATATATATATATATACAGGGTGTCCCATTATAAAACATCCAGTCGAATATTTCGAAAACCAAGCCCGGGAGAGAAAAATTTTTCAGACAAAAGTTATTTGGTTTCGAGGGGCCCATAAGATGATACCATTGGTTTGACCTTGAAGAATTATTTGAAAGTTACATGAAAGTCACCTCAATTTTTTTAAATGGCATCCCCTATTTTTTATTACATATTCTTGTAGCTGACCTCGAGAGCTTTCCAAAACACTATAATAAAGTATTTTTTCATGAAGTATTTTTCGAGTTATAAAGCTTGAAATAATTTCTTAATTTTACATAAACTGTAAAATATCTCGTAAAATATTTACTTTTCGATGACCTTATCTCAATACTTTTATGCACAGAATAATGAGAGGAATCAATTGGTGTAAAGAAAACACATAGTTGTTTTTAAGAAAAAATATGTAATTATTAGTTACAAATTGCCTGTATATAAATTTTCTAAACGCCAGGTATATACATCCTATTGAAAATAAATAATATAATAGAGATGCCTTTCACGAGCAGTAAATAAACCAAAAATAATAGTTCAAAAGTATACTATTGACATGGAGCAGGTATAACATTCTTAAAGGTGCGGGTAAACCCGTCCCGACCCGACCCTTTGTGTTCCGTGCCAGCTGGCTCGCCGCACATGTGGTTCAGTAAAAATGGCAATACAACGAGAATCGCAAAAAATCGCAAACAAATTTTGTACATTTCGACACAAAACATCCTAAGCTACATATTCCACTATAGTACATCGCAGGATCTCCGGGGATCATAACTTTTTTGATCATTTACGAAAACTCTATATGTAAATTGAGAACTTTTGGAGGTTATTCTTTGACGTGACTTTTAATACATGCCGAGCATAAAGAGTGACGCCAAAATGGGCCCGTTTTTTAGCAATTGAAATTCGGATTGATTATAGTGCCAAAAGTTAATTTACTGTGAGATAAAAACAAGAAAAAAATTTCAAGTTGAGACGAGAATTCCTTCTCGAGTAAATAGGGGGTCAAATATGTCAAATCGCGGCGTTTTCTTCTATCACCGGTATAAATATTTTCAAAGACAAATAGTCTCATGGGTATCACGTGTTTGAATTTAAATATTTTGTAAGGTGTGTGAGGAAGTTGTGTGTATACGTATGCGTGCTTACGTGTGTGTGAATCCATGTGTGCGTGCATGAGTGTGTAACATACGCATAATTATCCATAGTGAAGAAAATCTTCGGTACGGCCCTCTTGCCGTATTTTTACCTATTCCAGGTCCTTCCCAGATCTACAGAGTGAGTGAGTGAGTGCGTGCGTGCGTGCGTGCGTGCGTGCGTGCGTGCGTGCGTGCGGTGCGTGCGTGCTTGGTGCTGCTGCGTCCCGCGTGTGCTCCGAGAGAGGTTCGTCCGTGAGGAGACGATTACCACGCGTGCAAAGTGGTAGTAGTGCGACGGCGGCGTGCGGCGGCTCTGCGTGCGAGGGCTCGTGCGTACGTGCGTACGTGCGTGCATACGTGCGTGCGTGCGTGCGTGCGTGCGTACGTGCGTACGTACGCGCACCGAGGGAATATCGTTCGTCGTGTTGTAACGTACACACGGCGGTGGACTTGGCGGCAATCGTGTCGCGGTGGTGCGTGCGTGCGTCCGGAGCGATCGCGGCGTGTTGCTGCGTGCGTGCGTGCCTGCCTGCCTGCGTGCGTGCGTACGTGTGTGCCTGCGTGTCTGTGTTTAAAACAGAGAAATATCGATAGCTGCGTGCGATGCGATGATGCGTGCGTGCGTGCATGCGTGCGCGTCGTCGTGCCGTGCGATAACGTGCGATAACTTGCGATAGCGATGCTTTGCGTGCGTGCGTGCTTGCGTGCGTGTGTGTTAATTCCTGCTCTTAGTATTATCCAGAATCAACGACGGGGACGTGGCAGTTGTCTGATTCCATCGGGGTGTTGGTTTATCGTGAGTAATCCCTTCGCCTCTCACGAGCGCGCGCGCGCGCGTGTGTGTGCTTGCGTGCGTGCGTGCGTGTGTGTGTGTGTGTTATTATTATTGTTATTGATATTATTATTGTGCGTGTGTGTGTGTGTGCGTGTGTGTGTGTGTGGGTGTGTGTTAATTCGCTCATGTGTATAAAGTAATGATTGGGACCCCGCGGTTCGTCACTCCCGCAGTATTTATGCCGACTCCAAACCCTTTCTTACTTTTACGAAACTTCACTATTCATGAGTCTTTCGCTTATTAATTGTTATTGAAACATCACATATTTCTGGATTTGGAATCGATACACCGTTGTACTGGCCATATCCAAGGTACCAAACAACTGTCATAATGTGACTGCAACAACCAACAGTTCTTGCTCCACTTTCACAAGTACAGTAATATTCTTTTATCGAATTCCGTCCAGTTTCAGCTCTATCTACAAGAACGACAACATATGAGAGGCGAGGGGATTACTCACGATAAACCAACACCCCGATGGAATCAGACAACTGCCACGCACTGGATAATACGCAAGCACACACACGCGCGCGCGCGCGCTCGTGAGAGGCGAGGGGATTACTCACGATAAACCAACACCCCGATGGAATCAGACAACTGCCACGTCCCCGTCGTTGATTCTGGATAATACTAAGAGCAGGAATTAACACACACACACACACACGCACGCACGCACGCAAGCACAATGGAATCAACAATGCACGTCCCCGTCGTTGAATCATAATACTACACGCACGCACGCACGCACGCACGCACGCACGCACGCACTCACTCACTCACTCTGTAGATCTGGGAAGGACCTGGAATAGGTAAAAATACGGCAAGAGGGCCGTACCGAAGATTTTCTTCACTATGGATAATTATGCGTATGTTACACACTCATGCACGCACACATGGATGCACACACACGTAAGCACGCATACGTATACACACAACTTCCTCACACACCTTACAAAATATTTAAATTCAAACACGTGATACCCATGAGACTGTTTGTTTTTGAAAATATTTATACCGGTGATAGAAGAAAACGCCACGATTTGACATATTTGACCCCCTATTTACTCGAGAAGGAATTGTCGTCTCAACTTGAAATTTTTTTCTTGTTTTTATCTCACCATAACTTAACTTTCGGCACTATAATCAATCCGAATTTCGATTGCTAAAAAAGGGGCACTTTTTAGGGTCTTTTTGGCGTCACTCTTTATGGGGACAAAACATATAAACATATTCTACTTACCTTCATTAACATCCTCCATCAAACAAAATTGAAATTGAACACTTAAATTAAAAGTTACACACACTTTAAATGCAGTGAATATTTAGAAGCGGTTATGCGTGACGCGCGCTATTCCGACAACGGTAACTTTGAACTACTGTACCACCTCAGGTATAAAAGATAGCTTCCCCTCCTTTTGACATAATATGCAGTGATGCTCTCTATACACGATTCTATGGTACTGAACTCATAATTATGATTTTTATTTTTTGACTTTTGGCCAGCTTTTCGGGCGTTTCAGACCACTGTGCGTCGGTACGGCTACCTGCACCACAACACACCGCTCGCTCGTTTTCGCACAAGTGGCGATGCGGTATCGGCGCGCTTTTTGAATAATAAAAAGGTAAAATTTTAAGAAAATAACATAGGTATTCTACATTCGACCATGACTGGATGTCGACCTCGACAGAACAATACACTGAAAGGATGACCGAATGTCCTCCGCACAACGGAGTTGCAATAACTTGTAAGAACAATATTGTTTATCTCCCACTACTCTTATCGCCACGGCCTTAAGTTGGCAGCTTGCCAGATGCCTCGGTAGCGGCGCAGCGTGTTTTGGAATCCGTCTATGTCCGTAATTACATACCTATCATTACCGAGTTTCTCCGCTACCTTATATGTTTCCTTAAAGATTGGTATAAGTTTACGAGATGCTCGTGCCGTGCTATCAAAGTTTTTGATCGAAACTAGATCGCCTACCGCGTATTCATGCGTCTTTTTCCGTTTAGTATCCGCATATTCTTTATTGTATGCTTGAGATCGTAGAATTCTGTCCGACGCCTGTTCTCGGACCTTGTCCAGTTCGCACCGTTCCTGTCCGAAGTCCGCCTGGAAATACTCGCGTAATTGATCTAAGGATCCGCTGCGCTGTTTCACACCGAATAACAAGCGACTCGGTGTCTCACCTGTGGCCTTGTTTATCGTATTATTTAATGCGTACTCGACTTCAGCAATGGTCTTGTACCAGTATTTTCCTATGGCGTCATTCGATAGTTTGGCCAGCATTGGGGTCAGCGTCCGGTTGACCCGCTCGACCTGTCCGTTTGCCTGAGGGGAGCCTGTAGCAATCTTAATATGTTGGATTTCGTTATCACTTAGGAATTTCTTAAATTCCGAGCTCGTGAAACAACTGCCTCTGTCTGTAATTATTATCCTCGGTCGTGAATAATATTCGAAATATTGACATAGAGAGCCAATTGTCTCTTTGCTGGATGTAGTCTTACAAGAGGAACACCAGGATTGTCCCCTCCGATTTGGCTGAATTTTATATATGTTATAGTTCAGCCCTCCCACTAAATCGTGGTAAAAGGATATGATGCACCTCTCAAGCATTCGCGAGAAAAACGCGTTCAAAGATTTCTATGTTGGTAATGTACCGAACGGTAAGTGTAGTTTGTCAAGCAGCGGCGTGGTGTAGTGAGTAAGGCGTCGGACTAGAATGTTGCATGTTGCTGGTTCGAATCTTACTTTTATAATTTTTTTTTTTTTTTTTTTTATTGTATTATATTGTATATGTTTTATTTTTAATATTTAATTCTAAAAATTAATGTATTAAACAATTTTACAAAATTTAAAAATATAATTTATATTTTTATACGTTGCGTTTCTTAAAATTAAAATTTAATTAACACACACACATATTTATTATTAATTGTAAATTGTCATGCAATTTATATAAAATTTTTTTGTATAATAGGAGGAAAAAAAGAAGAGAAGGATAAGAAAATTTGAATCTTTTATTATGTTTGCAACTATATTTTATTTTGTTCACAATAAGCAAAATCTATTCATTATCAGAATCAGAAACATCAGAATTACATATGTTGGGATGATATTTATCATAGAAACACGAGAATAAAATATAAATTTAAATTTTAAGAATAAAATATAATTTTAAATATATTTATTACATAACAAATAAATTTTAGTTTAATAACGTAAATTTACAATGACAATTTACAATTAATAATAAATATGTGTGTGTGTTAATTAAATTTTAATTTTAAGAAACGCAACGTATAAAAATATAAATTATATTTTTAAATTTTGTAAAATTGTTTAATACATTAATTTTTAGAATTAAATATTAAAAATAAAACATATACAATATAATACAATAAAAAAAAAAAAAATTATAAAAGTAAGATTCGAACCAGCAACATGCAACATTCTAGTCCGACGCCTTACTCACTACACCACGCCGCTGCTTGACAAACTACACTTACCGTTCGGTACATTACCAACATAGAAATCTTTGAACGCGTTTTTCTCGCGAATGCTTGAGAAGTGCATCGTATTCTTTTACCACGATTTAGTGGGAGGGCTGAACTATAACATATATAAAATTCAGCCAAATCAGAGGGGACAAATCCTGGTGTTCCCCTTGTTAGTTGGATAAAGCTTAACAAATTTCATAAAGCCGTCTATGAGGACTAGCAAATGTTGCTTGATTAATCGCTTCCTATCTATCGGGCCTAGGTGATCGACATGCAAGGTATCAAAAGGAGTGTCGCCTTTCGGTATCGAGTGGATTAGTCCTGCGACTTTCCCGCTAACTGGAAAGAAGGTAATGCATTTTAGGCAGTTCTTGACGTGGCAACCTTTTCACGTAGCTTCGGAAATCAGTAACTCTCAAGGATAGCTTGGGCCGTTTTCTCGGTACCCAAGCCTAATTCGTCGTGGTACTTGTACAATACGTTTTTTTCCATCTGTTGAGGCACGTAAAACAACAGTTTATCCGTCCTCACGAGACCATTCCTTAACTTGTAAATTTTGTCTTCGGATCTCTCTAACTTATCACGGATCTCAACAATAGCTAGATCCTATCCTTGACATATTGTCACATTCCATTCAAAAGGGTTGTCCTCTACCACACCGATAGTTCGACTCAGGGCGTCCACATGACGCATACGTGTGCCGGCCCGATGTTCAAGTTCGTAATCGTAATCTAGTAGAGCAATTGCCCACTTTTCAACTCTACGGTTCACATCCTTTTTCTTAAGTGTTCACGTCATCGTCACCGCGCTACAGTCGGTTACGATCTTGAATTTCAGACCTTGAAGATAAATTTTGAAGCCCTCTAGCGCGTAGATTATCGCGAGAGTCTCTAGTTCAAAACTGTGCAGTTTCGCTTCTGCTTCGGTGGTTCGTTTGGAGAAATAGAACACAGGATGCATCTTTCCGTCTGATTTCTTCTGCATAAATACTGCCCTGTAACCGGTGGAACTCGCATCACAATGCAATTCAGTTGGATCGTTTGAACAGTAAATCGCTAAAATTGGGGTCTCCATAAGTTTAGTCTTCAGTTCCTTGAAGGCTTCGTATTCTGTTTCTTCAAATCGAAACGTTGCGTTGGCTTTCGTTAAATCGTAAAGTTGTTTGGCGATTGACGCGAAACGCTCTACGAACTTCCGGAAGTACGAACAAAGTCCTATAAAGTTACGCACGTCCCTGGCGTTCTTAGGAATTTCTCAATTGCTTCAATGCCTTTTCGCGTCGGTTTCACGCCTCGCGCGGATATCTCATACCCGAGGTATTCTACTTCCGTCTGTAGGAAATAGCATTTGTCGATTCGCAATTCTAAGAGGTTTTCCGACAAAACTTTAAACACACGCTCTAATATCTCCAAATGATGCTCTATCGTTTCGGTGGTTATCAGTATATTGTCCATATAAATCGCCATATCGCCTGCCCTCGTAAATTCAGCTAATATACGATGGATATAGCGCTGAAATGTCGTTGGCGCCATGCGAAGTCCGAACGGCATTCTTAACCATTTGAATTGGCCTAGAGGGGTCACGAAAGACGTGTACTTGACTGATTCTTCCGCGACGCGGACGTGATGGAACCCGTCCTTTAAGTCCAATAACGTAAAATATTTCTTGTTTCCTACGATCGCTAATTGATTTTCGATTAAGGGCATCGGATAGTTATCCCTGGCTATTGCTTTATTTAGAACCTGGAAATCCACACACACAGACGCAGCTTACCGTTTTTCTTCTCGGTCAAGACTATGGGTGATGCAAGTCACTATCCGTATATACCCCTTTTCTAGTAATTCGTCCAAGATTACTCGAAGCTTTTTCTGCCTGTCGTAGGATAGCTTACGTGGATTGCAACGGAACGGTTCGACATTCTCCAAACGTAGCCTTAACTCTGTCTTTACTTTGGGCTCGGACGGTCTCGGCGAGTCTACATATGTCTCTCGAAAAATTCTTTTCAATTCAACCTTAGTTTTATACGGAATCGCGGGGTTAATTTGCAACTTATCGATTAAATCGTTCTCGGGCTTTACCGTATTTATACTTAAAATCTCCTGTCCGACGTCGTTGTCGACCGGCAGAGTCAACTGAATTCCGAATTTTCGCAACGCGTCTCGACCGAATAAAGCTGGTGTCAATGTAGTGTCTTCCGGTACCACACACATTCTAACGTTTTTCCTCGAGACATTCCCGATGGAAGCCATCGCGTAAACCTTTCCTACCAGTTCTATTTGCACTTTCTTGCACCCGTAGTATTCGCGATCGGATGCGCCTAATTAAAGAACCGCTTGTCGATCAATAAATCGTTCTTTGATGAAACTAATCGGGCTACCCGTGTCGAGTAACGCATCTAAACACAACACTCTGCGCAGATTAGAGTTTTCTAACTCAAGCGTAACGAGTCTTCGATGTTCAACGCTGTCTTCTTCCTTCGGATCCTCGTACACATGGGACACTGGTGTTTCCTCTGGCGTCTTTGTCTCCTTGTTCGGGCAGACCTTCGCCACGTGCCCCACGTCTCCACAAGTAAAGCACGATCCTTTTTCCCTTTTGGGTTTCGGGCAGTCTCTTGAAAGGTGTCCTAGCTGGTTACAATTGTAGCATTTAATCGGTTTGTCTTCCTTCGGTTTTGTTTTTGGTAACTTGGCTTCCGACTTCACTTTTGGCGTTGACTTCTCTACGACAGCATTTCCCCCGCCTGACGACTTCTTGACACGATAGGGAAATTTTACGAAATTCATTCAGCAAATCCTTTATTGTGTCAAAACTTTGCATTCTAGCTTGATTCCTCAACGTTACATCTGGTATTCCGTCTACTAAGTAATCCAGCAGGTTTCTTCCGGTACTAAATTGCCTAAGATGAGTTTCTTGTGATAATAGTTGTTGAAGAATTCGTTAGTCTGCCAGGTTCTTTGCTCAAACTTCCTGAGACGACCCACTCTACTAGGCCGTTGGTCGAATCCGTCCTTCATCGCTGCGAGTAATGCATCAAGTGTCATTTCCGTATGCTCTTGAGCGGAACCATCTCTCCGCCTTTCCCGTTAGTTTGGAGCTGATCATCTTCATGATTGCATCGTCCACGGCAAATAGTCTTTTGATTAATCGAACTTGTTTCTCCCACTCTTCAAAATAACGATTCGTTCCGTCAAAGCTACCCAAAAGGTCTTCTATGTCTTTTACATCTGTTCGTAATAATGGCTCCATTGCAGGTGATTCCCGTTGTGGTAAGGGGTGTTCACGTGCGTCGTCTGCAAACTCTCGGTTCCCTCGATCACCGACCGCTGAGTTTTTTCTGTTTGTCGTACGTGCTAATTCCAATTCTCGCTGGGCCAATTCTGCTTCTAGTCGTGCTACGTATTGTTCACGTACCGTAATTTCTTGTAATTTCCAGCTCTTGACGCAATAATTCGTACCGGTTCCACTCCGGTTGAGGTTCGCCTTCCTCTCGTTCTTTGTTCCGGTGGAGGGTTGATCTCGTTCATCCATGTTCTGGATCCGCTTCCCGTAATCTTCCTATCAATTCCAGCTTCGTTCCTCCCGTCGGAAGACTGTGTTGCTTCAATATGTCTCTGAGTTGGGGTACTGTGATGCGATTAGTCGCCTCCATCATGGCTTCAAGCTACGTTCAATAAATAATCTTAGCGTAGGTGGTTCTCGATAACCCTTAATGCACATACATAACCTAAAAACACACACGTTGCGACTGTCGCTAGCGTCGCCGACTCGGCCTATCGCAACGTAGTTTGTGGCGTCACTCACTCGTCCTGTCGTCACGTGACACTTATGCCTCCGCGAAAAAATGGCGGATGACGGTCGTCTTGGTCCCTTTCCATACACGAAGCCGTTTCGTACCTTCCGTCTCGCACCTTACGGCTCACACTTCCGTGTCGCTTGCTTCTCGCACTGAATGTCTTGACGTCTATAAGGTCGACAGACCTCGCTTAGTTGACTCACGCGGACTCGATGCTACAAATCCTTCGTACGTCGTACACCGCTCGGTCGTCACACACACTTCGTATCGCATTCTTATTTCCGCAGATCCCACTTCTGAATTTTGTAAGAGAGGAGAAGAGAGGGAATGGGTATTCCTCTATTTTTTTACAAGGATAGCTGGGTTGGTCATGACACGTGAATCACACAAGGAAAAAAAATTAAGAACACTTTATTTTTCTCGTCTCGTCGGTACGGCTACCTGCACCACAACACACCGCTCGTTCGTTTTTGCACAAGTGGTGACGCGGTATCGGCGCGCTTTTTGAATAATAAAAAGGTAAAATTTTAAGAAAATAACATAGGTATTCTACATTTTAAATTGAGAACTGTTGGATTATTATTAAATGAGATTGTATAGAACTAAATAACAATTCTATATGATTTTGACTGACTTTATAACAAGACATATTGTATTTGAGCACGTCTTGTTCAATAATCAAATTGTTATAAAGTACTATCAAGCAGTTTTTTTAGTTTGATGTAGAGCATGAAACCGAGTATTGTTAATTTATTTTTAGAATAAACCAGCAATGCACCATTTTTCATCTATTTTAATCGCGAAAGGTAAATATAAGTCTCTTCTAATTTTTCCCAAATTATACTACTATTATCAAAACTTTACTATGCTTCCTAACTTGACGTTCAAGTAATTCTTGATTAAAATTACCAAAGTTTTTGAAAACTGTTCAACATTAAGAAGATCCTTCTTTTCAATGCTGCCAATATATTTCTCCAATAATTTTGCAATATTTTTCATAGTTCTTCATTGCTTTTGTTGCAAAACTTTGATCTTCTTGTTAAATCCCTTCCTTGTATTATGCAGTATAATTCTTAATGATCATTTTCGTGATGTATTTTCCATTTTAAGAAATGGTTAACCAAGAGGGTTTCCGGATGGATGCCACGAACGTGTTGCACTTTGCCGACGTTTCGCAAACATTGCAGCTTGCATCATCAGGACTAAGAGCTTCGATTCTGAGCTCTCTTTGGTTGCGGTAGTCCTTATATATACCCCGTTGTCCCTGGTAGAGAGAGAGGAGGTGGTGGTTTGGTCAGCCAATCAGAATGTTTTAGTTGATCGGTCAATCAATTAAAAAACCCGGGAGGACGGTATGCTAAATAGGATTTACTTGAAGACCTTTGTTGAGGTATATTATCAGGATGTTTCAAAATTTCCAGACCTTCACGATATTTTCTGGCGAAATAGTTTTGTGAAGGGACCAGTATGGTAGACTTATCGTACTGCACGAAATGTCCAGTCTCCATCCAATGTTCAGCTAAGGCTGATTGAGAAGAGTGGCTGTATTTGGCACCGCTGGTGTTCCTTGATCCGTGTACTAATCTTTCTCCCGGTTTCTCCTATGTGCACGTTTCCACAGGCGTAAGGTATTTTGTACACGTCTGGTGTTTCCAGGCGTGGTCTTTGGGAGTTGGGATTTGGGAGTAATTGAGAAATCTTCTTTTGGGGTTTGAAGACCACTCTAATGTTATGTTTACTCAAAATTCTGCCTATGCGCTCCGTCGTACCTTGAAGATACGGAAGAACAGCCGTCTTTTTCTTTTCTCTCTTTTCATCTGGTGTTTCGGTGTTGTTGAGACTAGAGATTTTGTTCTTCAATCTCTTGGTTGTCTGATTGATGCTCTTGCTGTTGTACCCATTTTTAGTCAAGGCCTGGTTAAGATGTTTTAATTCTTCATCAAGGGAGGTTGGTTCAGAGATTGGCCGATCAACTAAAACATTCTGATTGGCTGATCAAACCACCTCCCCCTCTCTCTCTACCAGGGACAACAGGGTATATAAGGACTACCGCAACTGAAAAGAGCTCAGAATCGGAGCTTCTAGCCCTGATGATGCAAGCTACAATGTTTGCGAAACGTCGGCAAAGTGCACAACACGCTCGTGGTATCCATCCGGAAACCCTCTTGGTTAACGATATCAATGGCCACGAAAGCCTTAAAACTAAAAATGGTGAAACTGTTATTCCTTGATGTTTAATTCTAGAATTGTGTGGTGTATTGAAAATCTGATGGGAATCCATATCTGCAATGTTAAAGATCAAAATTTAAAAATGCAATTTTTTATAAGCTAAGCAAGATTATTATTTATTTAATAATATAAAATTTTAAGAAATTAACAAAGTACTTTGAGTAGAAAAATTTTGAGTATTATTTTTTGTGGCTTCTGCATCTGTAATTTGTGCATTACAAGAATTGTTTTCTGTCGATTTTCCAAGGAAATAATATTATTCATTCTACTATTACCAAATAGTATTTTATTTTTATTATTAAAATTTATTAGTACATCTTTATTTGAAATAAAATCAAAAATTTTTTGCTTCTTTCATTAAATATTTGACAGTGTCTCTTGTATTAACATTTTTCAGTACAAATATATATTTTTATAAGTAGTTATTAAATATGTACTTTTATACAAGATGTATGTATACATATATATAAAAAATAATTATACTTGATACTTAATTCTGTTTGTACTTACAAATGGGACAGCAACAGATCTAACTCCCATACAAGTAAGCGATGTTTTGTCCAAATCTTTTTCTTTAAATTGTAATGAGCACAAAAATCCATTTTGTGATATGTCGGCATACATACAGGGTCATCGAAAAGTATCGGACCCCCCTAGTATCTTCAGTTAGAATGCATTTTGGAGAAAATGTCCAATAGCAATGTTGTATGGTTTTAAGCGGGGAGTAAGATGATGACCTTGACTTTGACCTTGACCATGTCCTTCAAGGTCATTTCAAGGTCAACTTTATTTTTTTAATGAAACCCCCTACATTTTATTACATATTCTTATAGCTTATCTCAAGAGCTTTCCAAAACACTATAATAAAACATTTTTTCATTAAGTACTTTTTGAGTTATAAAGGTTTGAAGTTAACAATTTGTTAAGTGGCGTGTGATTCCGGCAGTTTCCCATAGCACAGAAATTTTTCGTAAATATTATTAATTGATTTATTAGATTTTCAGTTGCTCAACGAGCTTTTTGCTAGTGCTGGTTGAAATAAACAAATCGATAGTTGGACCAACACTTACTAATTAGTATTTTTCTCTACTTAATTATTTAGATCAGTGCTCGAGTTTAAATGAACATTTCGAGCCGATTCCTGAGGCGACGCCTCCTGTGCCCCCACTATCGCTCGCGACTCAACGACACGGTCGCCGATTGCGCGCGAGACGCTATGCTTCAGTCTCTATACAAGAAATAGTATTTTACACCACAAAACTGGTTATTAAAGTTATTTTTACAAAGTAATGTTCCTTTTTATAAATAATTAAACACTAAATTTTTTTATTAATTATTGTATGTTTTATGATAAATATTATAATATTTTTTTGTGATAATAATAAAAAACAGAATAATACTTTTCCACCTGTGAGGTATTATTGTTGATGCGTTTTTTTTAGTGGATTAGGCCTACTGGGGAATCGGCCTCAGGAATCGGCTCGAAATGTTCATTTAAACTCGAGCATTGATTTAGATCAATTTCCTATCACTTACCTGATTAATTCTTCTTTGCTCTAATTACGAAAGGCGGAGCTTTCTGAAAAAGACCGAATAACACTGTTAATGATGCGAGGATGGGGAGATCAACAAAGAGGGTATAAAACAGTAACGCGATTATTTAATGAAAATTTTCTGAATGAAAATAATAGGATCTCTAAAAGTACTGTAATCCGTACTATTCAACGTTTCGAGGACATTGGTAGCGTTAAAAGCCGCCCAAGATCTGGTAGACGTAAAACAGCAACAAATGATGATAAGGCATTAGATGTTTTACAGTCTTTCGTTGAAAATCCCCATATTTCCATCAAGCGCGTTGCATAAGAACATGAAATCGGTCATGCATCTGTCAGTAAAATTTTGAAATTGAATAAATGGCATCCATACAAACTCCATTTGTGCCAAGAGTTATCCGAGACGATTTTGATAGACGCATCGAATTTTGTGATCTTATGATGGAGATGATTGTCGACGATCCTCTATTATTTAATAATATTGTTTTCTCTGATGAGGCAACATTTGAACTGACTGGAAATGTAAATAGACACAATTGTAGATACTGGAGTGACGTTAATCCTCACTGGAAAAGAGACAATCATACCCAATATCCGTAAAAAGTTAACGTATGGGCTGGTATTCTTAATGGTAGATCAGTTGGCCCTTTCTTCATTGAACGCAATTTGACAGCACAGGTATACACAGTCATGCTTCGCGAACAAATTGTTCCAGCTATTCGAGACATAGCTGGTGGAAATATGGATGAAATTTATTTCCAACAGGATGGAGCTCCACTTCATTATGGTGTCATTGTCCGTTAATATTTGAATGAGGTCTTTCAGGACAGGTGGATAGGGCGAAGGGGGGTCATATTGAGTGGCCACCTCGGTCTCCGGACATGACCCCACTTTTTTTGTGGGGTTACTTGAAAAGTAAAGTTTATGCCACCAAGCCTCAAGATTTAGATGATTTAAGAGGGAGAATAACTAGAGAGATAGAACTAATACCGCCGGAAACGTACCGGAATGCGGTTTCAGCTGTTTATAACAGATTGGCACATTGCCAGGCTGTTGAAGGGCAACAATTTGAACATTTGTTGTGAATTGTTTGGTACAATTGAATATTTTGCCCAAGCTGACCAATTGGAATGAAATTCGCCTTAACTGGCCGGACCTACACGCCACTCTTGCCTTAACTGGCCGGACCCACACGCCACTCTTGCCTTAACTGGCCGGACCCACACGCCACTCTTGCCTTAACTGGCCGGACCCACACGCCACTCTTGCCTTAACTGGCCGGACCCACACGCCACTCTTGCCTTAACTGGCCGGACCCACACGCCACTCTTGCCTTAACTGGCCGGACCCACACGCCACTCTTGCCTTAACTGGCCGGACCCACACGCCACTCTTGCCTTAACTGGCCGAACCCATACGCCACTCTTGCCTTAACTGGCCGGACCCACACGCCACTTAACAAATTGTTAACTTCAAACCTTTATAACTAAAAAAGTACTTAATGAAAAAATGTTTTATTATAGTATTTTGGAAAGCTCTCGAGATAAGCTATAAGAATATGCAATAAAATGTAGGGGGTTCCATTAAAAAAAATAAAGTTGACCTTGAAATGACCTTGAAGGACATGGTCGAGGTCAAAGTCAAGGTCATCATCTTACTCCCCGCTTGAAACCATACAACGGCTGCTATTGGACATTTTCTCCAAAATGCATTCTAACAGAAGATACTAGGGGGGTCCGAAACTTTTCGATGACCCTGTATAAGTCCATCGCATTAAGGAGCTAGACTACTGTAAAATTTAAAAAAAATCAAAATTTTTTTTATTGGCTTAAAAAATTTTTTGAACCCTCTAGAATAAGGTGGAAAAGGTTCCATACCCGGCTAAAATAGTTTTCATGTAAATATCGAGCTTTTACCCAAGCGCTCCGGAGCAGTCAGAAACGTCTACCTGCGGTAAATCGCTACCCGTTCGGAGGGCACAGCGTAAATGCGCCTTTAGATTTCTGCATCCATGTAAAGGCATAACAATTGCTGCTCACCCAAAATACAAACGAGAGCCTGAACGCCATGATATGGGCGTTTTCTCCAAAGCGGATATTCAGTGGAGCAAAAACGG
>CABEGB010000555.1:0-25598 GCA_901521435.1 Crematogaster levior | reverse complement strand
AAAAAACAAAAAAGTAATGCGGGCATTATGTTATCAGCATAATGACAGTCTCAACCCTGTAAAACGCAGAGAGGTATACTTTAATAGACTACAAGATTCAATCGTCGTTTTCAGGCATTTTTGAGGTTAGGGATGAAAAGTGACGAAGTAGTATTAAACTGATATTTGATTCGAATTCAGCAACCCCAAAAAACATAAAGATAAGATAGTTTGACTGTGATATTCATCGCAAATGGTGTTAATTTGTCATTTTAAGGCATTTTTTGAGGTTAGGGACAAATAGTGACTAGATGGGATGAAACTAATACTTGATTCGGATTCAGCGACCTCGAAAACATATAGACAAGTTATTTTTAAATGTAAAAATAGTTTTTTATATTTGTTATATATCAATGAAACCCCTTAAACACAATTTTTCAAGATTTCAGGCGCCATATTGGAACCGCCATCTTTGTTTTTTTTAAATCACCAGATGGTCTTTGATAGAGCTTAAAATTACCAACATTTTGAGATGTGTAACTTTTAAATCGATGCATACCAATTCTGGGCAGCCAGCTGGCCCGGTTGACGTGAAACGTCCGATATATATATATATACACATATAGAACATTAATGTTATAATTTCTGACTCAATATTGAAACTATCACATATATTCCTGCTGCATTACAATTACATATATAATTTACTTACAAATTACATTGTTGATATTATATTGCTGACTCTAATTAGAATATTTTAATATTATTTGTAACAGGAAAATTTTTCAATTAGCATAAGTAATATAATATCAATGCAGTAATTTATCAATAATAATATAAATATATTATAATATTATTAATATATGTTACTGTAATTTTGTTTTGCTAATATTTATAATTTCCTTACATATATTGTATGTTGGCAAAGTTTTTATCTTATTGAAAAAATATTTTAAATTTTCATATATTGTTTTATTATTAATTAAGATTAAGATATTTTTCTTTGTCAATTTTTTTCTTATTTTTAATGTCTGATATATTTGAAAATATTGCAGGAAAGCATCCAGTAGCAAATCCCACATATCATTTTTGAACAGTCCACGAAAAAGGAAGTTGCGCGCAAAAATTCTAAAATTGAAAGCGCAAAATAAGACATTACGAGAAACAATAAGAAGACTAAGAAAACAAAAAGAAGAAGCAAAAAAGAAGAGAAAAACTACACCAACAGAAAAAGAAGGCAGCGAACATACAACTTTGCGAGAGTTAGGCCGTAAGTTGTTACCAGCAAATTTTGCTAAATTATTATCGGCACAGATTGACGCTCAAATTAAAAGCAAACGGGGTAGAAGATATGATCCTGAATTTAAACGGTTTGCGTTATCATTATATTTTTTAAGTCCTCGGAATTATAAAGAATTAAAAAAATCAGTTACGTTGCCTTCAATTCGTTCTTTACATGCATTCACGGAAAAGTGGGAAATTTTGCCTGGAATTAATGATAAAATATTTGATGCTTTAACAATAAAATTAAATTCATTGCCACTTGTAGAACGGCACTGCATATTATGTGCAGATGAAATGAGTTTGAAATCTCATTTATTTTATAATGTGTCGCGAGATGAAATTATTGGTTTTGAGGATACAGGCAGTAGTAGCGTAACTTGAGATTCCTTCTGGGGGGGGATAGAAATCATAGAATAAAAATTTGGTATATTTTTACCACGTTGAATTAGTTACATGAACAAAAAAAAAGAAACGATTAACAAACTTATAGGATAGTAGATTACATAGAAAATATTTCTTCTATTATGTCGTTCAGATAAATGAATAAAAAATTCGAAAAATAGATTTTGAGATCACAAATATTTTCTGAATAAAAAACTTACTTTTACAGGGTTTTGGGGGGGGGTTTGTCCCCAAAACCCCCCCGTATTTACGCCACTGACAGGCAGTTATAAATCACCAATACCTGCAAAAAGTGTTTTAGTAATAATGGCACGTAGCATTGCAGGTAATTGGAAAGTCCCCGTTTGCTTTTGTTTTGCAGAAAATGCATGTTCAAGCAAGTTTTGAAAGAGCTTATTTTTAATATAATAATAAAATTAATAAATAATAATATTAAAGTGCATGCGTTGGTTACTGACATGGGATCAAATTTTATACAATTATCTTGCGAGTTAGGTATTAATACGGATAATTCTACATTTTTTGTCGGAAATGAAAAAGTATTTTATATATTTGATACTCCGCATTTAATAAAAGCTACACGAAATAATTTATTGAAACATAATTTTCAAGTAGGTAGCAATAAAATAGCTTCATGGACGCATATTGTAGAGTTTTATAACAGGGATAATAGACAATGGATAAAAGCGGCCCCTAAATTATCTATTTATCATATTGAACCAAATAATTTTGCAAGAATGAAAGTGAAATATGCAGTCCAAGTATTTAGCAATCATGTAGCTGCGGGTATGTGTACGCAAATGTCTTCCGGTTTTCTTCCAAGTGAAGCAATTGGAACTATAGATGTAATTGATCACTTTGATAAATTATTTGATATATTAAATTCATCATCTGTAGTTAATCCAAAAGAATATGGAAAAGTTTTTAACGGAAGCGAAAAACAAATTCAATTTTTAAAAGATATGTTATATTTTATAGAAAGTATTAAAATTATTGATAAAAATGGTTCTCCTGTAAGCGTTAAATGCTTGAAATGCTGGCAGATTACGATTAAAAGTGTACAACAATTATGGGGCCATTTAAAGAGCAGGTCAGAGATGACCCGGCCAGTTGAAGAGCAGATCGATGACTCGGCCATTTGAGCAGGATCGAAGATGACTCGGCCATTTAAGGTAAGGTCAGGCCCGGCAGAAGTTAAGAGCAAGATCGAAGATGACTCAGCCATTTAACCATTTGCGGCATAGTAGTAGCCCAAAAAGCACGGTAACTTTTTATAGGAACGTTTTGGAAGGCGTCAGAACTGCTTCGAGAGCAAGTGAAGAAGAAGCGAAAAAGAAGGGGGCATAGATCACCAATAAGGAAGAGGTGAACATTAATGCACTTCGCTAGTCGCCCAGTAGCGCCACGGTGTATCGATCTGGGATATCGATTAAGAATAGAGATCTTTTCGATCAGACTCGCTTTCTTACAATTTCCCATAATTGTTGTACACTTTTAATCGTAATCTGCCAGCATTTCAAGCATTTAACGCTTACAGGAGAACCATTTTTATCAATAATTTTAATACTTTCTATAAAATATAACATATCTTTTAAAAATTGAATTTGTTTTTCGCTTCCGTTAAAAACTTTTCCATATTCTTTTGGATTAACTACAGATGATGAATTTAATATATCAAATAATTTATCAAAGTGATCAATTACATCTATAGTTCCAATTGCTTCACTTGGAAGAAAACCGGAAGACATTTGCGTACACATACCCGCAGCTACATGATTGCTAAATACTTGGACTGCATATTTCACTTTCATTCTTGCAAAATTATTTGGTTCAATATGATAAATAGATAATTTAGGGGCCGCTTTTATCCATTGTCTATTATCCCTGTTATAAAACTCTACAATATGCGTCCATGAAGCTATTTTATTGCTACCTACTTGAAAATTATGTTTCAATAAATTATTTCGTGTAAATTTTATTAAATGCGGAGTATCAAATATATAAAATACTTTTTCATTTCCGACAAAAAATGTAGAATTATCCGTATTAATACCTAACTCGCAAGATAATTGTATAAAAATTGATTATGTCAGTAACCAACGCATGCACTTTAATATTATTATTTATTAATTTTATTATTATGCGGAAAATAAAATCTTTCAAAAACTTGCTTGAACATGCATTTTCTGCAAAACAAATGCAAACGGGGACTTTCCAATTACCTGCAATGCTACGTGCCATTATTACTAAAACACTTTTTGCAGGTATTGGTGATTTATAACTGCCTGTATCCTCAAAACCAATAATTTCATCTCGCGACACATTATAAAATAAATGAGATTTCAAACTCATTTCATCTGCACATAATATGCAGTGGCGTTCTACAAGCGGCAATGAATTTAATTTTATTGCTAAAGCATCAAATATTTTGTCATTAATTAATTTTAAAATTATTTTCCATGTAAATCTGCTATGTAAAGAACGAATTGAAGGCAACGTAACTGATTTTTTTAATTCTTTATAATATCGCGGAAGCAAAAATATAATGACAACGCCAAATCGTTTAAATTCAGGATCGTATTTCTAAAACCGTTTGGTTTTAATTTGGTGTCAATCTAACTGCCTGTATCCTCAAAACCAATAATTTCATCTCGCGACACATTATAAAATAAATGAGATTTCAAACTCATTTCATCTGCACATAATATGCAGTGCCGTTCTACAAGTGGCAATGAATTTAATTTTATTGTTAAAGCATCAAATATTGCGCTATCATTAATTCCAGGCAAAATTTCCCATTTTTCCGTGAATGCATGTAAAGAACGAATTGAAGGCAACGTAACTGATTTGCAAATTCTTTATAATTCCGCAGACTTAAAAAATATAATGACAACATGTCCACCGTTTAAATTCAGGATCGTATCTTCTAACCCCGTTTGCTTTTAATTTGAGCGTCAATCTGTGCCGATAATAATTTAGCAAAATTTGCTGGTAACAACTTACGGCCTAACTCTCGTTAAAGTTGTATGTTCGCTGCCTTCTTTTTCTGTTGGTGTAGTTTTTCTCTTCTTTTTTGCTTCTTCTTTTTGTTTTCTTAGTCTTCTTATTGTTTCTCGTAATGTCTTATTTTGCGCTTTCAATTTTAGAATTTTTGCGCGCAACTTCCTTTTTCGTGGACTGTTCTCCGATGATATGTGGGATTTGCTACTGGATGCTTTCCTGCAATATTTTCAAATATATCAGACATTAAGGAAATAAGAAAAAAATTGACAAGAAAAATATCTTAATCTTAATTAATAATAAAACAATATATGAAAATTTAAAATATTTTTTCAATAAGATAAAAACTTTGCCAACATACAATATATGTAAGGAAATTATAAATATTAGCAAAACAAAATTACCAATAACATATTTTGTTTAATATTATAATATATTTTTATTATTACCTGATAAATTACTACAATGATATTATATTACTTATGCTAATTGAAAAATTTTCCTGTTACAAATAATATTAAAATATTCTAATTAGAGTCAGCAATATATACAGGGTGTCAACCATGTAATTTGTAAGTAAACTATATATGTAATTGTAATGCAGCAGGAATATATGTGATAGTTTCAATATTGAATCAGAAATTATAACATTAATGTTCTATATATGTGTATATATATATATCGGACGTTTCACGTCAACCGGGCCAGCTGGCTGCCCAGAATTGGTATGCATCGATTTAAAAGTTACACATCTCAAAATGTTGGTAATTTTAAGCTCTATCAAAGACCATCTGGTGATTTAAAAAAAACAAAGATGGCGGTTCCAATATGGCGCCTGAAATCTTGAAAAATTGTGTTTAAGGGGTTTCATTGATATATAACAAATATAAAAAACTATTTTTACATTTAAAAATAACTTGTCTATATGTTTTCGAGGTCGCTGAATCCGAATCAAGTATTAGTTTCATCCCATCTAGTCACTATTTGTCCCTAACCTCAAAAAATGCCTTAAAATGACAAATTAACACCATTTGCGATGAATATCACAGTCAAACTATCTTATCTTTATGTTTTTTGGGGTTGCTGAATTCGAATCAAATATCAGTTTAATACTACTTCGTCACTTTTCATCCCTAACCTCAAAAATGCCTGAAAACGACGATTGAATCTTGTAGTCTATTAAAGTATACCTCTCTGCGTTTTACAGGGTTGAGACTGTCATTATGCTGATAACATAATGCCCGCATTACTTTTTGTTTTTGTTTTTGTTTTACTGTAAATTAACCGACTATGTTATTAGGTGTACAACTTTGCTTCCGCCGTTTTTTTCCGAAATTCGAGGCTTTATTGTAAAAACTGGTTATACATTTATGATTCAAAGTATTGTCCATCGCTGGCCACTACTTTCTCCCATCTTTCGAGCAGCACGAATCCCGCGTCGAAAAACTGGTCATCTTTTGAGGCGATCCACGCGAATCAATCCAATTTTTTACTTCTTCATAAGACCGGAAGTGCTCAGTGCCGGATTAACATAATGGCCAATCCGGCTTTTGCCGGGGACCTCGCAGTTAGGAGGACTTCATGTTTGTTAAAATATTTTTTTAAAAATTTTTTAAAAACAATTTCCATCACCAATGACAAATTGACAAATGGAAAAATTTAAATTTGTGAAAATTTATGTAATTCTCTATTTAAATTATTTTTACCTTAATATAATAATAAATTTAATTTTACAATAAATATTGCTAATTAACAATTTTTATATTGTAAATCTACAATATTTATATTATAAAACTAAAATTTATCTTGGAAATTTATATTTATATGTTGCTAAAAAACTTTCAATGAAATACTATGAGTTACTTCGGAGATTGAGACATTTCACACTTATTCGCGTATTTTCGTAGATCTTTGTATTTCCATAGAAATTCGTAATTCGTGCTTTCTAGGAAAAAAATTACGGTAATCTATGAAAATCTACATTAAAATAAATGCCAAAAGCAATATACGTTCTACTTTGAATTGATACAGTCAATGCTTCTTAATACGATTCTTCTTATACGATTTTGTGTGTCCGATCTGCATAGTGACACTTGCGACTGTAGTTACTACAGTGTAATACTCGGCAACTCGGCAGCAAGGCTGCCAAAACCGTAAAAAGCTTAGGTCGGCTTTCTTCGGCTTTTACGCACGGAATACGATTCCGAACAGTCCTTGCGCACATGGACACGCGATTCTTACTTGTGTGCGTGAGAGCCGAAGAAAATCGACGTAGGCCGCTTTTTACGGTTCTGGCAGTCCTGCTCGGCAGGCTCCACTCCACTCGTCCACTATTATTATTTTTTTATCTGTCGCTAGGTGATCACCGTGCTTTATGATTCGAGATCGACGAACAGCTTTCTATATATTCTGTAAAAGACGGCTTAGTCGCGCTCAACATTAATGATACTTTTGAATTTTAATTGAGAATAAAAATTATTTCTAACGTTTGTTTGAAATATTTATAAAAAGAAAAATTAATTATTGTCTTTTTTTGCTTTTTATCTTTTTATTGGTTCCTTGTTTCTTACTGTCCATTACAGCACATTTTATAACAAAATGAAGCGGAGTTTTGAAAGTGGAGCTCAAAAAAAAAGAAAGTTAGAAAAGAAGAATTATTTATTAAAAATCTAAAAATATAAATTCGTATTTTCAAATAAAAAAATGCTAGTACTGAAAATAGTACAGATACCACTACTGTGTCCCTCAATTTAGATTCTTCTGTGTCTAATTTTTCTTCCACTTTAAATGTCGATCGAAATGACAATACTGAAACTATTACTTCTCACGGATCTAAAGAACAGATTACAGACTCGCAAGCATTGGTCTCTGAAACTGATCCATCTACTTCTAATTCTTCTAATTATATTGAATTAAATTATAATGATGATGGGAAAAATGATAATATGGAAGATGCTATTCCTCATATTTCTGATAGTCAATTAAATAAGCCGAGTTCAGATCCAGCTTTATGGGAGTTTTTTCAAGGAAGTCGAAATGTATTACAGGAATACTGGACTAAAAATGGACCTTCAAAATGCCAAAATTTCGATATACGTGCTGATTATAATGCGTCAGTTCGAAACTATGAGAGTATTAAAAGAAACAAAAAAATTAATCGATCCAGAAAATTACAAAATTCCTATTTTTACCGGAAACTTCAAAATGGAGAAAAATTAAACGCGAGAGTGGGTTTTATATTCGCCATCTCAAGGCAAAGTTTTCTGTTTCTTGTAAATTATTTAGTGAATCGGATACTCCATTTAGTACAACTTAGGTTTTAATGACTGGAAACATGGATTGAAATCCATTTCAGATCAAAATAGTTTTGAGCATAGAAAAAATCTGTATACTTACATCAGGCGCACAAAAGTAGTCGGAAGAATAGATACTGAGCTGCAACGTCAACTTAACGAAAAACGTAATTATTGGATCGAAGTACCTCGAAGAATAGGCTGTTGCTGTAATAAAATTTCTACCATCAAGAGGTTTACCTTTTAGAGGTAGCAATGAAATTTTCGGTTCTACCAGAAATGGTAACTACTTGGGATTGTTAGAACTAATAAGCGAATTTGACCCATTTTTGCGCGAATGTAAAAAAATTTGGAAATGCTGGACGAGGAAAAGCTTCTTATTTGTCATCAACAATATGCGAGGAATTAATTGAGATTATGGGAAAAAGAGTATTTATGGGAATTATAGCCGAAGTACGACAAGCGAAATATTATTCAATTTCAATAGATTGCCTGATGTAAGTCATGTAGATCAGTTGACTTTCATTATCCGGTATTGTAAGAATGGTAAACCAGTTGAACGATTTCTAAAGTTTATTCTGATTTATGGACACGGCGCAGAGAATCTGTGTGAAGTGGTCATCAAGTTTTTGAATGAAAATGATATATCCATTTCAAATTGCCGAGGCCAGTCATATGATAATGTCGCAAATATGGCTGGACGATACAGTGGATTGCAGGCCAGAATTAATGACATTAATTCTTTGGCATTTTATATTCCCTGTAGTGCACATTTTTTAAATCTTGTTGGTGTTCAAGTCGCAGAATCAACAGAAGAAGTTAGTAGATATTTTACTTTTGTTCAAAATCTATATACTTTTTTTTCTGCATCAACACACCGATGGACTATATTAATAAGAGCATTAGCTACTTTAGGTCCAAAACAAAAAGTAGTTAAAAAATTGTCTGACACACGCTGGTCAGCACACGCTGAAGCTGTTTTTGCATTAAATAATGGATATGAACCAATCAAAACAGCTTTATCACTTATTACTACTGAAAACGAATCCGAAGAAACTAAAAATCAAGCCATTGCTTTGAAGAAAAATATGGAAAGATTGGAAACAGTTTTTCTAACTATTTTTTAATGATGTATTAATAAGACTTAATAAAACGAATAAGACATTACAGAAGGCTACGTTGACCTTATCTGTTGCTGTAAAAATGCTGAAATTTTTGACATCATATATTGGTGAAAAGAGAAATAAATTTGATTGGTACGAAAATCGTGCAAATGCGATTGCGCCGAATGCTGTCTACAAAGATATTGATAAACGCTTCAAAAAATGTAGTACTCGTTTAGCTTATTTCGACATTGATAACACAAACACCAGATGTAGTTCTACAAGGAAGCGAAAAATTTAAGATTGAAACCTTCTTACCTATTATTGATACTCTTTTAAGTAATCTGACTAGACGTACCAAAGCTTACGAAAACGTTTTTAAAAAATTTGGATTTTTGGAAATTTTGACTGATGTTGATGAACAGACGCTGACAAATTCATGTACATATTTTGTTTCTATTTATAATAAAGACATAAATGAAACAGAATTCATATCAGAATGTTTTCATTTAAGAGCATATCTCAAAAATAAATTGAAAATTAATTCACAGCTACTGCAAAAAGAAAAAAAATGTTCTACGGAAAAGGAAGAATATGAAGATGGGACAAAAGATACAGAAGATCTGAAAAATATAGAAAGGCAAGAAGGAGGAGCAAGTACATCAGAAAAAGTTAGCGATAGAGAAAGTGACAGTGATCACGACAATGGTAAAAACATCAATGTTAAAGAAGCAGATGTTAATGAAGAAGAAAATGCCTCAACATGAAAATTAAATTTAAAGAATTTGTATTATTACTTATATGAAAATCAACTCATTGAAGCTTTTCCAAATATAGAAATAGCATTGCGCATTTATCTTTGTATGATGATCGCTAACGCTACAGGAGAGAGAGATCATTTTCAAAATTAAAATTGATTAAGAGTGTCTTAAGGAATACTATAAGAGGAGAAAGATTGAACAATTTGAGCATCCTTAGCATTGAATATGAATTTTTAAAACATTAGATTTCAATGATATTATTGAAGATTTTGCGAATATGAAGTCAAGAAAACATTTGGTATAATAGTAAAAATATATATAATAAAAAATTTAAAATATAATTTTTAAATTCTTAACTAAAACTGGATTTTAGACAAAAATTTTAAAAATTATAAAAACAAAAATAAAAACCATAAAAAAACATAAAAACCATAAAAATAAAAAAAACGTAAAAAAAAATAAAAAGGAAAAACTCCATTGATCCACGGATCTCCACCTTGACGTGGTAAAATAGCTTAGGAATACTGATTTCCGACCAAAAGGGAACCTAATAATTAATAAAGTCGAATATAGTACAAAAGTATCGAACAAAAGTAGGGGAAGGTGCTGTACCTTGATACCATTTTTTTTTTAATTGCTTTTTATAACCTTAGATTTAATATTTTGCTTAAGCTTATAATCGTTATCTATACTGTGGAAAACATACTACGGAAACAAATAATTATTAAAAGAAATATAGATATTTCTGGAATTATAAAAGTAAATTTAGTAATGCTGTCAAAGTGGCTCAAGGTACAACTGCGTGATGTACCTTGAACCATATGCGAAATAAAGGAAATTTTGTATTTCAGATATTTATTTTCTTAACAGACAGTAATTAAGGAGCATCATAAGTTTATTTATTTTACATTGTATGCACTAAGATCAACAGGAAATACAAAGATGGCGGACCAAGCCTGCGAAACACTGCTCCATCAGGTAGGGAGGTACTCAGGGGTTTTTGAGGTCGCTGACGATGATGATTACGATTCTGATCTCAGATTTTCAAAAATTGAATATGGCGAATTAAATATGGCGAAGTTCAATTTGTAAAGTATGTCTTGATGTTGTCGAAATTGGTACGCCATAGTATCTTTGATTTATCAATACCGCTCTCTGCGGACGGAGACACGAACGAGGACGTAGCGGATACTGTCTCCATTTTTGTATTTTTGTATTTTGTATTTTTGTATTTTGTATTTTTATATTTTTAGTTTTATTGTTTTTGTTTTATTATTTTTATTTTTGTAACACTTGTAACTTAGAGGTGTAACTCAAAAGCAGTTTTATTCATGATAAGCATAATGAAGAGAAATATTACAGAAAACTGTGGGTGGACATTTCAACTATTTTTGAGTTTAATTTTTGAATTTTGAAAATCTGAGATCAGATTCAAAAAATCCCAGAAGTAACAAATTTCTGGATTGAGCAATATTTTTGCGTTTTGAAATCCATATCTTGGATCCGCCATTTTTAATTTGAAAATCTGACTCCAGATTCACGTAATCATGACAAAACCCTATTCCAAATTTTACGTGAATTCGCTAAATACTTTTTCTAATAATGAATTTTTCGTGAAAAATGTTATGTTTTTCAATGTTTGTTTATTTATATCATTAGTAAAGCTAGGCTGGTTCTAAGACCGCTTTGGGGTGGGTATGACGTCACAGGGTGGGGTATGACGTCACAGAGTGAGAGGGGTATGACATCACAGGAGTGGGAATCAATTAATTAATCAATTAGAATTAATCACCAATTAGTAAAATGTCAAAAAAATTAATCAATCAATAAAATCAGCCAATCAATTAAATTAATCAAACAATCAATTAATTAAATTAATTATCAAAAATTAAATTAAAAATCAATTTTTCAATTTCAACATAAAAATAAATAATCCAATCGTTAAATTAAAAATTAATTTTTCAATTTCTACTTACATAAAAATAAAAAATAAATCTATATCACTCAGTTTTTATCCGACGCCTGAAGATAAGATTCAATTAGTTAAAAATGTTTAAACATTGTCACAAATTTCCAAAATTTTTATCTTTTTGCAAGGACAATAACCCAAAGAAAACATCAATTCGAATGAACTCAATAAATTTCCGAAAAAAAGATTCGTCATATAGTGTTTTAAACATTGTCTCAAAAATTTTTATCTTTTTGATTTCGACAAGCCTTAAAGAAAACATCAATTCCGGTTCCATGACTCCTCCAGTTTTTATAAATTTTGACGCCGGAAGATAAGATTCTAATTGCGTCACGATAATGTTTTAAACATTCTCACAAATTTCACAAAAATTTTTCTTATCTTTTTGTTCTATGAGGGACAATAAGACCCAAAACATCAATTCGAGTTCCTCCCCACTCAGTTTTTATATAAATTTCCGACATGGAAGAAGATAAGATTCTAGTGCATCACACGATAGTGTTTAAACATTGTCTAAATTTCTAAAAATTTTCTTATCTTTTTGTTCAGACAATAAGACCCAAAGAAACATAAATTCGATTTCTATAAATTCTATGGATCAGTCAGTTTTCATAAATATCCAGCGCCGGAAAATTAGATATTCCTAGTGCGTCTGCACCGGTGTCACAAACCTTTCCGTTTTTCCCCACCCAAAAACATTAATGCGTTATTGGGTAGTTTGAAAAATTCCATCTCTTCAAGATCTTTCTCTTGAGTAATAAAGGTAGATCAGTTCTCAATCGCCCATGAAAATATACCTTGCTCTGTGCATCGGAATAAGTTTCAATCTTAACGTTAAGTCGTGTTCGACGCCAAAACGCGTGGCCGCTATCAAAGTCGGTAGCTGGTAAAAGTGCGGAGTGAATTAATTCAAATAAAACGGTGTGACATTCGCCAAAACGCTGGAACATCTCGAGGAATCTGAACGCGGTGCGATCTGTTGGAGCAGGCCGATAAAGAATCGTTACCGCGGAGTGGAGAGAATGTTTAGCGTGGGATGCAACGGTGACGAGTTTATGGAAGAGCTCGAAGAACGCAGTCGTGCCTTGCTAAGCGTCCAAAGGCTCACGATTGGAAATAAGCAATCTTTGGTAGCTCAAATCGCGCGATTGTGAAAAAGACTAGAAAGACGTTTTGTACACGTCGGTGAATTGCTTACGCGAGCACAAATCAGCGATAACGCGGAGAGATCGTTTGGCGAGAAGATCGGACCGCATTTGTCGCGTACTAACAGGTGCGGTGATTAACACAAATCACATCGAACCGCGAACATTTCTAAAAAGACGCCGGTGGTGTAGTGCTCGAGCAAGTGCAAGACCTCGACCATTGAAAAATACAATAGCGTAAAAGTATTATATTCAATGGGGAGTTCGTGAATGACTTGACAAACGATGCCAATAAAAGTATTAACACACGAAGAGTGTGAACTCTATCCAACAACGGATCTGCAAAGATTGGTACGGAAAAGAGCGCATCGTGAACCCACCTGGCATCCCTCGAAGAATTCCAGGAGCAGGATAGCGGATGGGCGTTGTCGCAGATATCGCAATTTGGTCATCAACGTAAAGCAAAAGCATAAATCCGTACGGGATGTAGAGTGCTGGAAATACCGCGAGATATAATACTGAAAGAAAGCGGTAATCAACGTGAAATCGACCGACAATGCCTGCTTTGCGTGGTCGATAGTCGCCACTTTGTATCCTTTTGAGAAACATGTGGATAGATGCACCTCTTATCCCCATTATTCAACAAAGTTGAATCTTCAAGATATAGGTTTCAATGACTCTTAAAAATATCAACAAATTT
Source organism: Crematogaster levior (assembly GCA_901521435.1). Classification (NCBI taxonomy): domain Eukaryota; kingdom Metazoa; phylum Arthropoda; class Insecta; order Hymenoptera; family Formicidae; genus Crematogaster; species Crematogaster levior. Next base: position 11,962 of record CABEGB010000555.1, on the reverse strand, counting down.
GAACGGTTAAATAATATATCCAATAAACGTATATGGCATCAGGGGAACTAGAATAAAGAAAGAATACACTAAACATTCTCCGCTACGACTTACCAGTGATAAAAAGGAGAAGTATGTAATCAATTTGTTGTATGTGGAGGATCCGCAGGACAACGTGGGACATTTCGCGTGGATCAAAAATTTATCACCCTCGTGAGCTCATAACTCAGCAAAAATAATAAAAATATTTTTGTGATCGATAAGTGTATATCAATAAAATTTATTAAAATAATTGTTACTACTCGAAAGATATATAAAAATATACATTATTTTTCAGATGTCTCCACTATTTTCACAAAAGAAAAAGGAGAAATTGGAAGCCCCACACCATTGACTTGCGGAAAGATGAACGACTGCATATCGACTACCAGAGCGAAGACGACAAATGAAACCAGCTTTGACAATTGGAGCAACAGGCGAGTTCGTTCATCATCGTGTACGCCGATCTTGGAATGTGTGTCCTGCAACGGACAAAAATTCAAAGTACGTACCAGCACCACCACCAGGTATTCAGCGTTGCATACTACGTGCGGTGTTCGTACGACGGGCTCATTATCATCCTATCGGTTTCATGCCGGAGGAATTGCGTCACGTGGTGCGTCGGCGAGCTTGAAATCTTGCGCACCGCGTGAAAACAAATTTTATCCAGCAAATGTCCCCATGGAAACTCTTTCTAACGAGCAGTAGAGGGCATACCGTAGCGCGACACATTGCCATTGCGAGAAACCGTTCCTGAAAACGACGACCGAGTACGCGATCATTGTCATTTGACCGGGCGTTACCTGGCCCCGCGCATTTCAAATTGCAATTTGAATTATAAAAATTCACATACAATTCCATGATTTTTCCATAATTTATCGGTACGATTCTCACTTCGTTATTAAAGAAATAGCTACCGCGTTCGAAGGCTCAGTCGATCTTTTACCAATAAAAAGAAAAATTTATTTCATTCACAAAAAGTCGTAGATACCACTGAAGATCAAAATTCTCAAACAATAATTGCATAAAATTACGGTTTATTGATTCATATAAATTTTTAAGTAGTAGCCTTGATAAACTGTCGATTTCCTTACTAAAGATGAGACGAAGAAATTTTACGCTCAATTTCTTAATTCGCGGTGTCAGATTTTAGAATCTTTTGACGAGAAAAGGTGTGTTTCTGGACTATATTGATTGCGTTGATAAATTGGAGGACCTCTGTTTACCGCCACGCGAATCATTTTATAGTTCATAACCATTGAGACCGTATCCGGAGCAATTACGCGCACCCGCATGTAGAAACGGTGCCGATCCCGAATCTTGTTGAAACCATAGCGATTTATATTTAAAACGGATGTCTTGTTGTGGCCGACATTTTTGAAAATTTCCGTGATGGTATTGTATGGCGGTATGGTTGGATCACATATTGTATACTTTTGCAGTTTTGCAGCATAGGACGCTTGTTAAAACATACGCGCCTAAATTTCAATTGCTTTCGGGCATTGACGCCGTCCTCATATGTATTTATGAACGCGGAATACGTGGCGACGCCGAATCCCCTACGTAGAATACGCGCATGAAGCCAATAACAAATACGCATACAGTCGCGCGGCCTAGAACCTTCACGCCAATAATGTACTTTGGCGTCGCTTAATTTGTACGCGGGTGCGTGTGTCAACCGCGCTGCCTTGCGCGAATTTTCGATGGGTGAAGACGTGTCTCTAACTTGACGTGAGCGCCATCACTTCGGATTCGCCCACAGGTTACGTTTACCGAAAGTCGTCTTGAGTATCGCAAACTATACGTGCTTTGCACCGACTTACCGTTTGTCCGACGCGCGACCAAACCTCCCGGTAAGCGACAGGAAAAACTTCTCGCCACCTCACTCAATGATGAAGCGTTACATCATTCATTACCGTAACCCGTATTATGTGTACGCGTCCATGGCGCAGCTTCGCGTCACAAAGATACACCGCGTGTTAGAGTTTTGCAATCCCATGGCTTCGCGATTACGCATGAACTGAATACGAAATTTAGAACTCTCGCGACAAATGATTTCAATTTATATAAACTGATGAACAACGCATTATTTGGTAAAACCATGGAAGTGTTCGAAATCATGTCGACGTTAAAGACTCATATACAATGGAACAGACGGTATGGCGCGGGTGATGATCGCAAAACCAATTTCTATAGCAGAGGCGTCTTCTCCGAGGAATTTAATCGCGGTCGAGAGTAAAACTCGAGGTGAAATTAACAAACCGTATATAACCAGGTATGCCATTCTCACATCGAAGAATGCTGTTTGTATGAATTTCATCACGGTACATGGCACCGCTGGCAATATCTCACGCGATAATTGTAAGATAATGTATTATGCACAGATACCGATAGTCTCGACATACCACATCGAATGCGACGATGTTTACGGATGATGAAGCTACCCAATATTGCGAGATTTGACACTAGCGATTATCCGATTAACAACGCGTACGGTATACCGCTCGCGAATAAAAAGATACCCGGTCTAATGAGGGATGAGAATAATGGTGTGATTATGACGGAATTCGTTGGGCTCAGGGCAAAGATGTATGCGTTGAGAGTGGATGGAAAAAAAGACACGAAAAAAGCGAAAGGTGTCAAAAGTAACGTCGTAGCGCGAGCTATAACGTTCGACGATTACACGCGGTGTCTGAACGACGAAATTGAAATAACACGTCGCCAGTTTTGTATAAGATCAAAATTGCACAAAGTGTGTACTGTATCCGAAATGAAAATCGCCCTGAGTCCGTACGATGACAAGCAGTATATCGTACCAGATTCGTATAATACTTTGCCATGGGGACATTACCGTATACCATTGTAATATATATATTTGAAAAATGTATTATTGTGTGAAGGAGATATTAATAAAAGTTTGTACACATGTATTTTTTATATATTGTATTTCATATATTTTTATGTATTGTATACATCTTTCATATGATATGTTTGAAATAAAAAGTTTATATTAAATCACATTGTCCTTGTGTATCCACGAATTGTGCGATCCATCGAATCCCAACCACTTTACGTAAACTTTGTCACCCTTTCTGCGCAGTACTTTTTCCACGAGATACACGTCCGGGTGAATCGCGCGACGGATTTTCCGCGATAATCTTCCAGTAGATACGTTACGGGATTAGTACGTTGTACTTTAACAATTTTAAACACCTCGGTGGTCCAATTTGGTGTGTAACCTTTCTCGAAGATGGTCTTGTACTTGCTAACGCGTACCGGGTCGCCCACTTTGAACTTTGCTGGACCCGCGATCTTTATCGTGCTGTACACCGTAGCCAAGAGTCTTTCGGCGATCGCGGGGGTAACGTCGACGAGTCGCATACCGATCGTTCGATGCGTTATAATTCGCGATGAGTCGCGGCAACGTATCGATCCATTTGTAATTCCCGTTTAGCATAAACATCTTCTACATGTCGTTCTTCAACGTGCGATTGAATCGCTCAATGACCGATGCCTTCAACACCGAATACGTGGAGTAGTGATTGATGTCATGTTTCCTCAAAAGACGTTGCACATCGGTGTTGTAAAATTCCTTTCCCATATCGGTTTGCAAGTTTTTTGGACATCTCTTGCTCTCTCAAATTATCTTAGCGATAGCTTCGGCCGTCTCGCTTCCACCTTTACTCTTGAGCGGTACAGCCCACGCGTACTTGCTCATACATCGATGACCGTGAGTATGTAATGGTAGCCTTCGTTGAAACGTGAATACGGACGCATCTCGACAATGTCTGCCTGCCACAGGTCTAAACATCGCCGCACTCGATGTGGTATACGAGACTATCGGTATCTGTGTACATTATATTACAATTATCGATACAGCGGTGCCATGTACTCGTGATGAAATTCATACAAACACACTTTCGATATGTCGAGAATGCACATACCTACGTATATCGGTTTGTTAAATTTCACCTCGAATTTTCGTATTTCGATAGCCATTAGATTTTCTGAAAAAATGCTTCTGCTATGAAAATTCAGTTTTGCGATCATCGCCTCCGCGCCATACCGTCCGTTCCATTTTGTTATGAGTTTAACATCGACATGATTTCGAACATTCTCCATGGTCTTACCAAATACCGCGTTGTTCATCAGTTTATATCAATTTTCTTCGAAATCATTTTTCGCGAGAGTTCTAAATTTCGTATTCAGTTCGATGTAATCGCAAAGCCATGGAGATTGCGAAAACTCTAACACGCGGTGTATCTTTGTGACGCGAAGGCCATGACGCGTACACTGCTGCAGGTTACGGTAATGAATGACGTAACGCTTCTTATCATTGAGTGTGGCGAGAAGTTTTTCTTGTCGCTTACCGGGAGGTTTATTACGCGTCTGACAAAACGGAAGATCAGCATGGCGATCATGGAGCTCTCGCGGATACGCAAGATCGACTTCGAGAATGTAACCTGTGGGCGAATCCGAAGCGATCGCGCTCGCGTCAAAGTTAGAGACGTCTTCGACCCATCGAAAATTCGCGTAAGGCAGCGGTTGACACATCGCCCACCCGTACAGTTTGTTGACGTCAAAGTACATTAAATATGTGGGAGGTTTCAATGGGTCGTACGACTGCATGTACTTGTTATTGGCTCGTGCGTATCTACCGAAACATTGACCGCGTATGCCGCGTTCGATAAACATGACCATGTCAATGTCCGTGAGTAATTCGAAATTTATACGCGTATGTATTAACATAGCGTCCCATGTAAAACCGGGCAAAGTATAATAATAAGCGGGATCCAAGCCATAACTCGCCATACTACTATCACGAAAATTTTCAAAAATGTCGGCCAATAACAAGACATCCGTTTTTAAATATAAATCACTATATTCGCCCAAGGTTCGGATCGAGAATCGTTTCCACACGTTCGCGGCGTGCACGTAATCGCTCTCAGATACGGTCTCACCGGTTAATGAACTATAAAATGATTCGCGTGGCGGTAAACAGAGGTCCTCCAATTTATCAACGCAATCAATATATTCATACGGAAACACACCTTTTCTCGTCAAAAGATCAAAATCCTCAATCGATAATTGAGAAAATTCGGAGCGTAAAATTTTCAATTTATCTTTATTAAGAAATGATGCCAGTTTATCAAGACTACTACTTAGAAATAAATTTCTAAAATTCATATAAATATGAATCAATAAACCGTAATTTTACACAATTTTGTGATTTTGATCTTTCGGCGGTATCTACGACATTTTTTGTGAACGAAATATATTTTTCTTTTGTTATCGGCAAAAGATCGACCGCACCTTCTTACGCGGTAGCTATTTCTTTAATAATGAAATGAGAATTGTAACCGGATAAATTATGGAAAACTATGGGAATTGTATGTGAATTTTTATAATTCAAATTGCAATTTGAATGTGCAGGACCTCTGTAACGCCCAGTCAAATGACAATGATCGCGTACTCGGTCGTCGTCGTCGTCTTGCGTGAACGGTTTCTCGCAAATGTGGCAATGTGTCGCGCTACGGTACGCCTCCCGCTGCTCGTTAGAAAGAGTTTCCATGGGGACATTTGTTGATAAAATCCGTTTTACACGGTGCGCAAGATTTTCAAGTTCGCCTACAAACCACGCGACGCAATCTTTATCGCGGTGAAACCGATACGACGATAACGAGTCGTCGTATGAACACCGCACGTAGTATGCAACGCTGAATACCTGGTGGTGGTGCTGGTACGTAGTTGTGGTTGAATTCTTGTCCGTCTTCTGCAGGACACATTCAAGGTCGGCGTACACGATGAATGGAACTCGCTCCTTGTTGCTCCAATTGCCAAAGCTGAGCCACTTGTCGTCTTCGCTTGGTAATCGGATAGCGCAGTTGTTCATCCTTCCGCAATCGATGATGTGGGCTTCCAATTTCTGATTTGAGTGAAAATAGTGGAGACATCTGAAAAAATAATATATTTTTTAAATATATTTTTCAAGTATAAAACATTATTTTAATAAATTTTATTAAGATGTACACTTACCGATCGCAAAAATATTTCTTATGATTGTTTCCGTTGAGTTGCGAGCTCACAAGGCGGGATAAATTTTTGATCCACGCAAAATGTCCCACGTTGTCCCGCGGATCCTCCACATACAACAAATTAATGTGCTTCTCCTTTTTATCACCGGTAAGTCGTAGCGGAAGAATGTTTAGCGTATTCTTCTTCTTCTTATTCTGCTCCCCGATGCCATATACGTTTATTGATATATTATTTAAACGTTCAAATTTAGTGATATTTTTAAGAGTCATTGGAAACTCTATATCCTGAAGATTCAATTTCGCCGAATAGTGAGGATACGAGATGCATCTATCCGCATGTTTCTCAACGGGATACAAAGCGGCGACTACTGACCATGCGAAGCATGCATCATCCTTCGATTTCATGTTGATTACCGCTCTCTTCAATTTTATTTCTCGCGGCATTTCCACTCTACATCCCGCATGCAATGGATTATGCTTGTTTATGTTAATAAGCAAATTAAGTATCCGTGACAACGCCCATCCGCTATACCACTCCTGGAATTCTTCGAGGGATGCCAGGGTGGGTTCGATCCGGGTAGGCCAGACTCGTGAGGTGGGTTATACCAACTGGCCTAGGAGTGGAGGGCTCCGAAATAACCCTCCCGTGGAAGAAAACCACGTTAAAAAATTACATTTTTATTATTATGGACATGTCGAATAAATGTAGATGCAACTTACTGCCCCAGGGGTTTCGGAGCCCCAGGGGTCGGCGTGGGGGGGGTAGAGTCCCGGCTCCCCCCACGTCGTCATCGGACGACGGGCGGTGCGGGGGGTGCGGCGCAGGCCCCCCGCACTATTTCGCGACTGCGGCCGTTGACGAGGTGTTTCGGGTCTTGGCCCGGAACGTTGGTTCGTGGCTCCTCCAGTTGCTGGGGGAGTCAAATTTTTCGAGGTGTTCCTGCTCTGGGGGGTACGCCCCCCAGGGCAGTTCGGGAGGCGCAGGTCCGGCCCCGACTGGATCCTACGCCTCGGCAGTTCGGCGTAAAGGGAGGCCTGCGTCTCGATCCGTCGGGACGCAGACCTCCCCGGAGGTGAGTGCCCCCCCCAGGTGCTTCAGGTGCCTGGGGCGGGGGCACATTCGTCGGTGGTGCCCGTCCGCCGTCGACCGGGGCAACTCTTGCCTCCGATGCGGCGGGGACGGGCACCACGTTGGGGCATGTGCAGCACCGGCTGCACACTGCCCGTTGTGTGCCGATGCGGGGCTTCCCGCCCGCCACAGAGTTGGCGGGAATGGGTGCCCCGTGGTCCCTCCCCGTCGCGGGGGAGGGAGGAGGAAGAGGAAGAAGGGGAAGGGGGCCTCACCCCCGTCCCCGGTTATTGTGGAGGTGGATTCTTCCCCGCGGGGGGATCCTCCCTTTGAGGAGGATCCTCCCGCCGAGGGAATCATGGAGGTGGACTCCGCCGGGGCTCTGCCGGCTCGCGGCTCCTTGGCGGAGTCGGTGGAGGTGGTGGCTGTGCCCGCCCTCGGGCCGTCGGGGGTTCCGTCCCCTGGCGGGTCGACGGCGGGTGCAAAGGAACCTGCCCTCGTGGGGTCTCTTTTTGGGTCCTCTGCGGGGGTGGGGTGTGAGGTGGGTGGAGAGGAGGGTTCTCCTCCTCTCCCCTCTATTGTCGAGGAAGTGCCCGCGTCCGCCCTCGGGCCGCCGGGGGCTCTACCCCCTGGCGGTTCGACGGCGGACGTGGAGGCTTTTGTCCCCGTGGGGCCCCCGGATCTCGGGTCCCCCATGGAGGTCGTGGAGGAGGGGGGACGAGGGGAGAATTCTCCTCTCCCCGTCAATAAAGCCAGAGGTAAGGTGAAGAAGGGGGGGAAAAAGGGATCCCGAAAAAAGGTCCCCCCCCCTGGAATCGTCATTCCACCGGGGGAGTCCTGTGACTCTCCTGGTGGTTCGGTGGAGGGTGGGATGGAGGCGGGGGGTCCTATGGAGGACCCAAAACTTTCCCGCCTCCATCCCACCGTTGATCTCTGCCGCTTAGATCTCCTCATAGAGGAGAGTTTTAATAGGTGTTGTGCGGCAGGGTCGGCAGGGTTGGAGGAAGAGGCTCTCAGGGCTATGTTTGAGAATCAGAATCTCATCGCCCTTCGAGATCGCTATAGAAGTAATGTGGGGGGGGGTAACTAAGTTTCCCCCCCCTTCGGTGGGGGCCGGTCAGGAGCTGGGGCTCCTGACCGGCCTCAACCCCCACTAACTAGGGGGCGGGGAAGGTCTCGGGGTGCCGGACCTTCCCCAGTATTCATAGAATATCCGTGGCAGGGGGAGGTAGGGGTATCTGCCCTCTCCCCCTGCAGAGGCCGCTTCACGGCCACGCCCGAGGGGGAGCAGGACGAATGCCTGTAGGTGATACCCTGCTCTCCCTCACTAAGGCTTCAGAAGGCACCTCGGTGGAGTTTTAGTGGGTATGCCCGTTAAATAGGGTGATTCCCACATAACCCCGGGGATTCCCCAGAATCCCTGGGGTACCTATAAAAGGTTTCTCCATCGTTAACAAAAAAAAAAAAAAAAAAAAAAAAAAAGGGTGGGTTCGATGATGCGTCGCTCGTACCGTTCTTGCAGATCCGATGTTGGGTAGAGTTCACAATTTCTTGTGTTAATACTTTTATTGGCGCGTTTATCGCCGGTCACAAACTCCCCATTGAATACAGTATTCACTTTTATACTATTGTATTTTTCAATAGCGTCTTGCACTTGCTCGAGCACTACACCGCCGGCGTCTTTCAGAAATGTTCGCGGTTCGATATGATTTGTGTTAATCACCGCACCTGTTAGTATAGGATTTTCGAACGCGGTCTCGATCTCTCGCCAAACGAGTCTCTCCGCGTTATCACCACTTGTGCTCGCGTAATCGCCACCGACGTGTACAAAACGTCTTTCTAGTTGTTTCTTCGCTCCCTCGATTCGCGCGATTCGAGCTACCAAAGATTGCTTATTTCCAATCGTGAGCCTTGGACGCTTAGTACGACTGCGTTCTTCGAGCTCTTCCATAAACTCGTCGCATCGTTGCATCCACGCTAAACACTCTTCCGCGGTAACGACTTTATCAGCATGTTCCAACAGATCGCGTTCAATTTCTTTAAGATGTTCCATATTTTATGTCACACTTTTATTCAAATTAATTCACTTCCACTTTTTACTGTAGTCACCGACTTTGATAGCAGCAGCCAAACGTTTTGGCGCTCAAACGCGACTTAACGTTAAAGATTGAAACTCTATTCGATGCACGGAGCAAGGTATATTCTCTTTCACGGATGACTGAGAACTGAACTAATGCTCAAAAAAGATCTTAAAGAAATGGAATTTTCAAAACTACCCAATAACGCGTTAATGTTTTTTTAGAAAAAAAAACGGAAAGGTTTGCATGTAACCTAGTGACGCACTAGAATATCTAATCTTCCGGCGTCGGAAATTTATAAAAAACCAAGTAATTTATGGAGTTATAAAAGAGAAATCTTTGTTTGGACCTTATTATCCCTTTGAACAAAAAAAAAGATAAGAAAAAATTTTAGAAATTTGTGACAATGTTTAAACACTATCGTGTAACGCACTAGAATATATTATCTTCCGGCGCCGGATATTTTATAAAAACTGAGTGATTCATAGGTTTTTATTTATTTATTTTATTTATTTATTTATTTTATAAGTAGAAATCAAAAGAAAAATTGGTTTTTTATTAATTATTTATTTTTATAAGGAGAAATCGAATAAATTGATTAATTATGAGATTATTTTATTATAAGGGGAAATCGAAAGAAAAAATTGATTAATTTAATTGATTGATTGATTAATTTAATTGATTGATTGATTAATTTAATTGATTGATTGATTAATTTAATTGATTAATTAATTGATTAATTAATTACCCCCCCGTGACGTCATACCCGCACTCCCGTGACGTCATACTCCCCACTCCCGTGACGTCATACCCCCCCACTCCAATTTGGGTTAGAACCGGCATATATTCCCTACTGATTGCTCGACTTTCGAGGAGGATAGATCACCGTCAGGTTGCACGTACGACGACGACGGCGACAACGCGTGCGACGCATGAGATGCTCGTATTGAACGGATCGGAGCGCGTGAGAGACAAGCAGACCAACTACGAGAGAACGATAGCGACGTCAACGTTTGACAATATTCAGTCACGCGGTTGTATCAAGAAAAAGAAACTCAACGCAACGAACGTTGAATTTTTAAAATCTTTGGGATTCACGGTGAAACGTCTGACGTGAACAATGACTGACATCCTTAACATCGGGGACGAGCCAATCTTCGACGATCGCATCGTCAAGATCGAGTCTCACACGTACAACCCATTTGCCAACAGGACGTTCGGACATAGCGACGAGATAAGAATACCCATACAGCAACAGGATCTGTACACGTTGCCATGTGAAAGTCTTCTATACATCGAGGGGAAACTAACGATAAACCTGCTGAGGTATCTGATGTGACATAATTGATGGGAAATAATTGCGTCGCATTCATGTTCGATGAGATTCGATACGAACTTGACGGTGTAAAAATTGATCGCAACAGAAATGTGGGAATTACCAGCACGCTCAAAAATTATGTATCGCTATCGTACGACGAAGGAATGATCATGCAAAATGCTGGATGGAATATTTCATCAGTCATATTGAATGGATACTTCAACTTTTGCGTACCACTGAATACACTATTGGGATTTTGCGAGGATTACAAATTTGTGGTTATTAACGCTCGTCACGAATTGATTTTAATACGCGCACGCAACAACAACAATTGCGTTGTGGGAAATCCTGCACTCGAGCCCGTGATTAACATATTCAAGATCATTACAATGGCGAATGCCTCACGTTATGCTGAACGAGATAAATAAGCTTTCGATGCTGAGTACTTTGGAAAGCGGACGATCTCAACATAGATTTTCGTTCGTGGGACCTTTTTTTTTTTTTTGTTATCGGGGGGGAAATCCTTTATGGATACCCGCGGGGTTCGGGGGAACCCCACGGGTTATGCGGGACTCTCCGGCAAGTCGAGAAAGGGACTTGCCGGCATACCCGCTAAAACCCCCCCGGGTGACCTTCTCATGCCATAATGAGGGGGAGCAGGGTATCACCATATGGCATTCGTCCTGCTCCCCCTCAGGCTCGGCCATTGCTGGCCTCTTCCCGGGGGAGGGAGTGTAAGAACACTCCCTCCCCAAAAGGATTATGTACCACGCCCGGGGAAGGCCGGGTCACCACCGACCTTCCCCCGCCCCCCCAGATGTTAAGAGGGGGGCCGCCCCCGGGTGTTGATGCTGGCAAGAGGCAAATCGGGGCCTGCCCCCACCACCTCTTTTTCTTCTTTTTCCTGGGGTGAAGGTCTGTCAGGGGAGGGAGTGACCTCCCTGCCTCACCCCTATCAGAAGACTTCAGGAGGATCTGATTTGCACTGACGTTCGCGATGAGAGGTTACTTTAGAGTGCCGATATTAAATAAGCGTCGCTACGGCAGCGGAGTTTCCCAACCTGGGTCTCTCCGCCGCCACCTCCCGTGACGGCAAGTCCTCACAATATCAACGCTATTATGCTTGGGAGGACCAGACCACCATGCCCACCCCTCATTCTCAAGCGGAGACTCTAAGCGCGAGAAGGTCTCTTGTTCAACCTCCGTAGGACCGTCCCCACACAGATTTCTGCTCGTGTATCTCTCCTGTATGAGTACCCCTGCTGCAACACTACCAACATTCGTACAAAACCACGAGTCAGCTTGAAAAAATCGCAATACGTTATTTTGCGCTGCGACTTGTCGAAAGAACGTCGCTCCGAGAATACGAGCCGATTCGACGATTGTAACCGACCAACGTGAAACTTATTTGAACTCTGAATTTTATCCATACAATGACCTGAAC
>CABEGB010000554.1:0-25611 GCA_901521435.1 Crematogaster levior | reverse complement strand
GACGAAAATTCGAAACTCCCTTTTCTTGGGGAAAATATTTGGATTAATGTATTTTTTGCTTTTGATGTCGAAATAAATGAGTTTTTTAAACAAAAAACCGCAGGAACTAAGTTTACCACCTAATATATCATTGCATATTGTTAAACGAAGAGGAATATCATCATCAACGTCAATTAAACATTTTTTATTTTTAATTTTGCCACGCGCGCGCGCGCGCGTGTGTGTGTAAATGTGTACTTTACCATAAGTGTCCAAAATACTAGCTCCATAAAGCATCCAATTCTTTAATTCAGGAGAATGTTTGTTCTTTATCAAATTATTATAATTATAACACTTTTTGTCGTGCCTTCAGGTGGCTAATAACATTGGAATTTTTTTTTCATGTATCAGGTATTCGGTACAGTTTCCACTATGTTTTCATCATTAAATTTGACGATGAACTAAGTCATCTTATCAGCAGGTTTTAATATTTGATAAAAAGAAATAATATTACATATAAATAAACAAATTATAAAAAATATTGAAACAAAAATCCACGCTCGATATAAACAAAATCAAATTACATGAGAAATAAAAAGGCCACTAGAAGCATCGATCGAGCATAAAGGATGTTATAACAAAAAATAAAAATTAAGTCGCTCAAGTTTTATTCAAACTAAAACATATAAAACATTCATCATTAAATTTGACGATGAACTAAGTCATCTTATCAGCAGGTTTTAATATTTGACAAAAAGAAATAATATTACATATAAATAAACAAATTATAAAAAATATTGAACGTTTCGACTACACTGAGTCTTCTTCAGCAATAAAAATGGTCATAAGGACTGGTAAAACGTATAAACGTGTTCGAACCTAAACGGTTAATATAACTATATAACATATGAATACATATAAAATTGAAAAAATAGAATAAAATAAACGATAGAACAATCAAATATAAATATGAAAATGAACCGCGTAAGAGAGAACATAGAAGTAAATTAAAATAAAAATAACAGAACGCGAACATTACGTAGACAACTCATCGGTAACATACAGTAACGACAACAATAAACCTGAGGTCAATGAACCGTATGGCACGACATATTAATTCTAGACTTTCTATTTTGTCTAATAAGTTTAGAACAAAAAATAGTACGATTACTTCCACCCATTAACACACAAAAAACGTTTATAGTCTTACCGTTTATCCGATACATCTCCAAGTCTATCAAGGAAATAATAAACAAATCTAAGTTGTCAATTGGCTATAGATGTTTAAACCAACTCAAAAGGTATATTTCTCCATGGTGTGGTGAGCAAGTACGTTTAGAAAGAAATAACGTTGTATACAAGATTAATTGCACCAATTGTGATGCATCTTACATAGGACAGACTAAGAGGAAATTAAACACACGCATGAAAGAACACAAATACAATATTAGAGCAGACCCTTCCAAACATACTGTGATATCAGAACATACCGTAGATCTTGATCACCGTTTTGATTGGGATAATATCAAAATTTTAGACGTGGAACATAACTATTATAAGAGGCTCATCAGCGAGATGATACATATAAAACGACATACTCATGCGATTAATTCCCAAAAGGATACAGAATTGTTGAACAAGACATACTTCAGTCTTATTCACGATTTGTCGGTCGCATCCCCACCTTGAATACCTTGCGAGCAGCGCTCTTGTCTTGAAGATGTCATGATTTTTAAAATTTTCCAAATGCTGACAACAGTAACCGTTTAGACTTCTTCGGATTAACATGTGTCTGACGTCTACTTATTGTTATCTATATTTTGACATTCGCAAGTTTGGTTTTAATTTTTGACAGGTATTAATTCTTTTATACTTTTTTCGGTTCCGTTACTTTGGCTTCTCTTGTCTCATTATAAGTGTAGCTTATCACGACGGTTTTCTTGATCATGACATTTTCACTAAGATTTTATTTTTATCTCTGTATACTCTTAGAATGCGTTGCTCCCACATTCTTAACTAACAACACTGACGGTCGCACGGCGTCAAGGAGGGAAACGTCGGCATGGTCCAACTTACATATTCTCGCCAAAAAACGAGGAATAAATTGTCATCATGTTTCTTTTACGGACTTGATCGCACGTCACCGTTGAGATTGTCGTGCCATACGGTTCATTGACCTCAGGTTTATTGTTGTCGTTACTGTATGTTACCGATGAGTTGTCTACGTAATGTTCGCGTTCTGTTATTTTTATTTTAATTTACTTCTATGTTCTCTCTTACGCGGTTCATTTTCATATTTATATTTGATTGTTCTATCGTTTATTTTATTCTATTTTTTCAATTTTATATGTATTCATATGTTATATAGTTATATTAACCGTTTAGGTTCGAACACGTTTATACGTTTTACCAGTCCTTATGACCATTTTTATTGCTGAAGAAGACTCAGTGTAGTCGAAACGTTCAATATGTTTTATATGTTTTAGTTTGAATAAAACTTGAGCGACTTAATTTTTATTTTTTGTTATAACATCCTTTATGCTCGATCGATGCTTCTAGTGGCCTTTTTATTTCTCATGTAATTTGAAATTATAAAAAAGTAGCTAATATCAAATTAAAAATTACAAAATATAATAATTTTTAAGTAAATTAAATTATTTCTATCCTGTCTCAGAAAATGAAGAATTCTAATTGGTTAATTCTCTTATGCATATGCATTACGTGTTTATGCAAAAGTATATGGTTCCCGCTTTACATTTGCGAGCGAACTTTCTTTTGTAATTCTATTATAATAAAGATCCCTTTCGTTAACACGTGTGTATATCAATTAAGTGAGGGACAATCCTACAAATATACATATATGTATATGTTATAGTATATATAGTAAAGTATATACATACTACATATTTCACATACCTAGTACATACAAGAATTGTATGTATATATGGAATACATCAATAAATATACATCTTATATATTGTAATGTATATCCAAATTATGTATATGAAATGTATGTACTTAGAGATTATAAAACACATGTATACATGATATACAGCAATGTATATGCATATTACAAACAAAAAAAAGTATATAAAAACTCTCTAAAGTATATAAAAACTCTGTATCTACATTTCACACACACTGTACATACATAAAGTGTATGTACATAAAAAATACATCATTGAATATACCTCTTACACATTGTAATGTATATTCAAATTATGTATATGAAATGTATTTAGAGATTATAAAACACATGTATACATGATATACAGCAATGTATATGCATATTACAAACAAAAAAAAGTATATAAAAACTCTCTAAAGTATATAAAAACTCTGTATCTACATTTCACACACACTGTACATACATAAAGTGTATGTACATATAAAATACATCATTGAATATACCTCTTACACATTGTAATGTATATTCAAATTATGTATATGAAATGTATTTAGAGATTATAAAACGTATGTATATATGATGTACAAGAATGTATATACATATTACAATAAAGTATATAAAAACTGTATCTACATTTCACATACACTGTACATACATAAAGTGTGTGTATGTACATGTAAAATACATCATTGAATATACCTCTTACATATTGTAATGTATATTCAAATTATGTATATGAAATGTATGTATTTAGAGATTATAAAACGTATGTACATATGATTTACAGTAATGTATATACATATTACATACAATAAAGTATATAGAAACTATATATCTACATTTTATACACACTGTACATACATAAACTGTATGTATATATAAAATATATCAATGAATATACATTATACATATTGTAGTGTATATCCAAATCATGTATATAAAATGTATTAACATGCAACATACAAGATATTATTTTCATGTTATGGAAGTAAGATGTATATTTATAGAATATCTAATGTTATATGGGTTTCAGTATCTTTTTTGTCATATATTTCTCATATATTGTACATAAAATGGAAGGAAAGTAAATCTTGTAAATAAAAATATTAAAATTATTATTTATTTATTTATTAAGAAAAATAATGCGGAAATTTTAGATTCTATTTTATTTTTTCCATTTATTCTTTGCTCGCTTCTAAGGTTAACTGCTTTGAATAAGAGTTTTTTTCTGAGTATCTTTTAGTTGTAGCGCATAAATATAATTTAATAGGACAAATTAAAAAAAGTGATCTCGATTTTCCTTGAATATTACAATAGTGTTATGGAACACTTCCTCTTATTAGCATTTACACGTATATGACTAAATAAAGGTAAAAAGATTATGGAGTAAAATTACCACAGTTGCTATACATTTGATGTGATAGCATTTCATACTGAAATAAAATTTATATGTTGTGTAATGACAATAAAACTTTATTAACTGAATATTACCACAGCTAAGTATTATTGCAAAATTTTTTTTTATATAATTTTAAATAATAACAATTGAAAAGAAATAAACTGGCTAATAGGTCAAACCATCAAGCTAAAACAAGGGAAATGTCTTTTAAATATTAAACAAGATGTAACCAAAATTTATTCTAAGAAGATACATATGTGTACGTTTCGACTTCACTGAGTCTTCATCAGCACTTAACAAAATTTTTGAAATAATTTAACATAAAAAACCGTTGTTTAAATATACATGTTAAAAATAAAAATACAAACGCAATCATGTCGCAAATAAGTATCAACGATTAAAAACCGAACGGTATGTTGAGGGTCATTAGTACAGTCGAGATAACGATCTCCTAATAAAAGTGTTATAGTAAAAATTATAAAACGTGTGGTACAAACTTATTACTCGTTTTATGGCGAGAATATGTTGGTCAATCAATAGAAACATGATGTACTTTGTTCTTTGCGCTGTGAACTGGATTTTAAATAATATTTGTTTTATGTAATATGATATAAATAATATGCTTACTCTAGAGTCTAAAGTCAGGGACATCACTGTTGCATTCAAGATCTCATAACAACGATCTATAAGACTAGAATAATTGGCGAAATGGTTGCGGATGACACAAAGGTAAATATAACAACTAAAGCACATGGTTTTTTCTTATAACATCACGTTAAAATCTCTCATACTAAGTATGATAAATATATCGACGTCTTTGCTGTCCTTGAATTATTGTCTTTCATTAAAATTATTTAGAATATGATAGAAAAGAATATTCGAAGCTTAATAATTGTTACGATGTTTCTATAGTGTCATGTGGTGAAACAATGGGTCCTCATGTTTGAGAAAGTGAATTATGTATTGATAAAAAAACTAAAATAAAAGTTATCGTCAATACGTGACTGATGTGAAACATTTTAGATAGCAAGCTGACGTTATGTATAGTCAAATAATGTTTCTGACAACATTTATGTTAAAATGATGTTAAATGACAAATAACGTCAGTTTACTAATTAAAAATTTAAAGTTACAGAAGACAAATAATTAAAACGTTTAATTTATACACTGTTTGTTAGAATTTTACTTTGGAAAATGGCATTTACAAGGGACAGAAGATACATAAAACGAGTAAGTACAAGAGTCTCGGAGAATTAATGTGGATTAGCATTAAAAACCATGGAGATAAAATCGCACATGTAAGTCGATATTTACACGTAATATTAATACATAAGATTTTCCAGCAAAAAAGCTACTTTTAATGCTTATTTAATGTTTAGTTTTAATGTTTAGTTCGATGAGAAAAGAAAGATTTAATAAAAAACAAACTAGATTTAATTAGTATAAAATACTATTATATTATTAAAATATTAGTATAAAAATAAAATTTATTTTATATAATTCAAAAGCAAGAGATGAACAAGCAATGTTAAGAAAAACACACATATATAGTACATTTATAGTAAATGTATAAATATATATATATATATATATATATATATATATAGAAGATGTTTAATATTTTACATTAATATTTTAATATCAAATTAGAGTAGAATAATGGAAAATATTCTTGAGAAAATCTCTTGATATGCTTCATAGTGATATTGTTATGTGTTTTTTATCATATATGCAATGATCTTTTTCTACAAGAAATAACTTACTAAACAATATTTTCATGATAACAAATAAATAGCAAAAAACTTATTAGATATATGAAGTTAAAGATAGAAAAGTGTTACAACAAGCTTGCTTTATTTAACAATTATAAAATAATTACGGGTGATTATTATAAATTTTTACACATGATACATAATTTGTTTTATTAGAGTTCAACAATGTTGAATATAATGACACTATTTTTTGTTCTCAATTTTATTATAGAAAGAAATTATTAAATAAAAGCATTATGAAATAAATATCTTGAAGCTATTATTCAAGTTCTTCGTGATATATAATTCAAGACCTTTTTAAAAAGAAAGAGAGGGAATTATTGTAATTTACAAAAAACTATAATAAAATTTAAATAATGCTGTTAGAAATATTTAGAATAATAATACCGCTCGATATAAATCAACAATTAAAAGGAAATAAGAAGGCCGTATAGGTTTCACGATCGAGCAAACACAAAGATGTCGTTTAAAAATTCATTGAAGTTTAACTAGATTTTATTAAAAGTAAAAATATTGAACGTTTCAACTACACTGAGTCTTCATCAGCATTTAAAACAATGTATAATAGACGCATTAAACGAAACGCCTTTGTTTACAATATACATACGTTACATGAGTTTATATAAATAAATAAATAACATAAAAATAAAGAAGAAAATAAACATGATTAGAAACGGCAAACATCTCGACACCGGTCACGATGGTAAAAATAAGGTACATGATAAAATAGAAGGTCAAACGCGTTACAATCTAAAATATAAAACCTTATTTGATACGAACTTATTCGTCGTTTTTCGGCGAGAATATGTTGGTCAGTTGAAAAACATGTTGTCACTTTCTTCTTAAACAGCGTCAACGTTTGAGATTTCTTTCTTTTGTCAGTGATATGTGGGAGATCGCATTCTGTCTTACAATTAGATTGAACCCGGAATTGCACAACGTGTTGAGGTATAATAGAACCAATCAGAAAAACGTGTTATATAGTCACAGTTTAAAACGATATAATGTTACTCGTAATGTTACTCGTTTTAAACTGTGACTATATAACACGTTTTTCTGATCGGTTCTATTCTTATACCTCAACACGTTGTGCAATTCCGGGTTCAATCTAAGACAGAATGCGATCTCCCACATATCACTGACAAAAGAAAGAAATCTCAAACGTTGACGCTGTTTAAGAAGAAGGTGACAACATGTTTTTAAACTGACCAACATATTCTCGCCGAAAAATGACGAATAAGTTCGTACCAAATAAGGTTTTATATTTTAGATTGTAACGCGTTTGACCTTCTATTTTATCATGTCTATCTTATTTTTACCATCGTGACCGATGTCGAGATGTTTGCCGTTTCTAATCATGTTTATTTTCTTCTTTATTTTTATGTTATTTATTTATTTATATAAACTCATGTAACGTATGTATATTGTAAACAAAGACGTTTTGTTTAATGCGTCTATTATACATTGTTTTAAATGCTGATGAAGACTCAGTGTAGTCGAAACGTTCAATATTTTTACTTTTAATAAAGTCTAGTTAAACTTCGATGAATTTTTAAACGACATCTTTGTGTTTGCTCGATCGTGAAACCTATACGGCCTTCTTATTTCCTTTTAATGCTGTTAGAATTATGCATATAATTAGTTTTTATGGTTTTAGTTTAAATTAATTTTGTTATATTACCAACAATAGCTTGTATATCTATGCGCAATTAGCTTTAGATTCTTGCTTTAATCTTAACTTATTTTAATTAGTCTGAATTATTATTTCTTAAAATTTTTTTGGAATTAATGTTCCATCATATAGTGTTATTTGGCTTTTTACTACAGGGTCACCCATAATGTTCTGACGATTTCAAAGTTGAATAACTCGCTATGTAATTGGTCAAACAAGTTGAAACAAATTTTAAAATGTAGAAAATTTATTCAAATTTACGAGTGGAATATAATATCAGATAAATGGTGGCCATCTGCGGTTACACATGATTTTAGCCGAGAGACCCAATTTTTGATCACTTTCTTCGTAATTTCCGGAGTAATTCTTGAAATTTCGTCGCAAATCCGTTGTTTTAATAGTTCTAAGTCCCTCGAACGGTCGCTGTACACTCTCGCCTTCAAATAACCCCATAAAAAGAAATCTGGCGCAGTTAGATCGGGCGAGCGAGGTGGCCACTCGAAAAGCGCGCGTTTTGAGATTATGCGGCGGCCGAACGCTGAACGGAGGATTTCTAAGGTTTCGTTGGCGGTATGGCAAGTAGTGCCATCTTGTTGGAACCAGGTGAAACTCAGACGTCTACGATGACGAAGAATGGGGAATAGAAACGTTTTCAACATTTCTGTGTACCGCGCAATGTTAACTGTACAGTCCACGGACTAAGGAATAGAGGGACGGAGCACAAGCTGTACCGGTGAGGCACGTTTGCGGCGGGGGGGACCGCCATATTCGTTTAGTAATCACCACACATAGAACTCACTATTTGCGTACGTGTGAGAAATGAAAGTCAGATCCTGCGCACAATAAACAAAATAGAAATAGGAATAATTATTAAATATTATAAATAAGAAATTAGAATTATTTATTTTAAAAATAAAAAGAATAGAATAAATTAATGCGTGAATTAAGAAATAAGAATTGGAACTAATTAATATATTTTATTCTCTTGTTAGATGTAAAATAATTTCTTTTTTCAACAATAAACAACAATAACAACAATAACAACAATAAAAAACATAAAATCACCGCCTAACCTCTTTACGCTTATCACTCGTTATGTCTCGTGGCACCACTACACGAGTGTAACCATGTCACAGACACAGGATCTTTGTGTGAGAATCGCTACATCAATATGGCGGAAAGCAGTCCCCCCCGCATGCTTGAGTTACCATCCCCTCTCGCCTAAACTAGGACTTTAGACTCGGTCCCTCTATTCCTTAGTCCGTGGTACAGTTGAAAAAATAAGGGCCAACAACTCCCCACGATGCAACACCTGCCCATACCGTCGTGTAAAGGTTTTTCTTGAAGAATTTGAGGATTTTTACCAACAGGAGTCCAGTACCGACAATTTTGTTTATTTACAGCCGGTTAGATGGAAATGCGCCTCATCAGTCATCAAAATCTTGAACGCATCAATTTCTTCATTTTCGATTTTATCGAGCATCTCCTCGGCAAATTTTTTTCGTTTAGCATAATCATCAGGATGTAACTGTTGTGTGACGCATATTTTGAAAGGATGATACTAAAGGTCATTACGTAATATGCGACGAACAGATTCCCGCGGAATGTTTAGTGCTTGACTGCGTTTCTCTAAAAAGCGAGCGGGACTGTTTTGTAAACTGACGCGCACACGTTCGATGTTCTCTGGAGTGCGTACGCTTCTCCGACGGCCAGTTGACTTTCGATTATTTGCATTGCCTGTCTGGCGGAAGTTTTTTACTCAGTTCAATATTGTTCCACGAGCAGGAATTGGTTTTCGCAACGGAATCTTAAAACGTTTACGAAAATCACGTTGCACGCGACGGATTCACCATTGCGAAAATAACACTTCACAGCAAACGCACGTTGTTTCTTCGTAAAATACTACTACCCTATATGACATAAAAATTGATACTACACACTACCAGTAGAGTGCGTTACCGTCTCTCTATCGCGTTTTTAACAGATTTTATTCAACTTTGAAATCGTCAGAACATTATGGGTGACTCTGTATATAGTGCAAGCAAGTATTAATATATAAACATAAATATCAATTTGTCTTGAAATGATTATACATATATTTATAGTATGTTATAATTATTTTAAAATTTAATCTTGATAAAAAGTCTAGCTTTTCGCGAAATTATATTATGTTCTAGAATAATGGAACAATATTTTAATTGTGTAGTTGATTCCGAAATACAATTAAATTTTTATTTTGGAATTTTACATAATAACAATATTGTATAGTTGGATGCACAAACCGAAGAAACGGTAACATACGCGGAGCTGCAGGATAAAGTTGTAAGATGCGCATTTTGGCTGCAAAAACAAGGAGTCAAATCTGGCGACGTTATTAGTGTGTGTATTGGTAATCAGCTCAACTCCATCGTGCCCTGTCTTGCAGCAACTTATGTCAATGCGATTTTTAATCCGTGGAACGAGAACATGGATCTGCGTAAGATCTCCAGAAATTATCATTGTCAAACTTTCTTTGATTAGATTAGTGAATTAGATATAACATATTTTTTATAACAATACGCGCGAATACAATTTTGCAATAATTATAACAAACATAATTTTTATGTGTAATTGTACAATAGTATTTAACATAGTATTTCTTATTAATTATGATATATTTATCATTAGAAACGGCGCTGCACGTATTGCAATTGACTACGCCAAAAGTAATCTTCTGCAGTGAGAAATCTGCGGATGTCGTCTTGAATGCGATAAAAGAGAAAAATTACAATCCTACGGTGGTGGTTTTCGGCAAGCATGTCAATGCAATTTCTTTCTTCGATATCCTAAGAAATTGCAGCGATGCAGAAGCTGCAAATTTTCGTTATGCCGAGCTCGATGACATCAAGAAGACAGCGTGCATCGTGCATTCGTCGGGTACGACGGGGATGCCGAAGGGAGTCGAACTGTCTAACAGCACTATGTTATTCATCAGCGAGGCCATCACCATAGATATGGCTAACTTACCAACACTTTGGTTTTCGTCTCTTTATTGGATCAGCGGAGTAATGCTAAACATGAAAGCAATCGCGCAGGGTGCTAAAGTGATCATCTACCAGGAATTCGACGAGGAAACGACTTGCCAATTGATCGAAAAATATAAAGTAATATTTTTTAAACCGAATTTTGTTTTTCTTTTCATATTTGTGGAATATTTTATTTATTTGAATAATTAAAGCAGATTCCTATTTTCTAAGATTTTCTGACAACATAATGATGAACAAAGAATTATATATTAAGCTGATGTAAACTTCTTGTTGCAAGTAATTTTTATAGTATCAATGATTTAGTTTCTGCTTTCTCGTGAATTCTATGATGAAATTGAGTTAAGTGTCTTCAAATAAATTGTAATATTTCTACAGAAATAATCTTGGATAACTTATTATTATTATGTAATAATTTTGTGGTAAAATTTGTTTGTCATCCGAAAACATACATTTATGTATAGTGAATTGTATTTACCTTGATTGTCATTGTGCAAAACAACTGCAAATTGTTACTCTGAAAGAGCGTAATCACTATGTTATTACCTACTTGTTATTTAAATTGCATAATTATATTTGGATGTGCATAATGTGTATCGAAATTTAAAAGTATTAATTATATGTTTTTAGGTAGCAGCTATGTTCCTTAGTACGAGTATGATTAATCGGTTTGTCAGAGCAGGATACATAAACAAATATTCATTACCATCTTTGAAAGTCATATTAGGCGGTGGTGCGATAATTAAACCAAAAGTACAGGAAGAACTAAGACGTGCTTTACCGCATGTTCAGATATTGCAAGGCTATGGTAAATATTGTTATAATGTTATAAAATATTAATATATTTTTGTATAAAATTTTGATTATATTTACTCGTTGTGTTTTTTAGGAATGACGGAACTCGGGGGTCTTATAACATTGCAACTACCAAGTCACAAAAGTGGATCTTGCGGAACAGTAACTAAGAATGTAGAAATAAAAATAGTGGATTCAGATAGCGGAAAAGTACTTGGTCCGAATCAATCGGGAGAAATATGGGTAAAATCTGTAATTATAATGAATGGTTATTATAGAAATCCGGAGGCGACAAAAAGTACGATTGATGAAGAAGGTAAACAAATTATACCTGTTATAATTAATAGTAATGATAAAATTGAATTGAAAATAAATATTTTCGAGTTGATTAATTGACGCGTCCAAACTAAATAAATTATCATTGTGATTGGTGAGCTGCAAGCCGACTTGATTTGTCAGACTTTAAACCGCAGTGATTCACCAACTTTTTGAAATCTAAATTCGATTTCCATTTAGAGATTTTAATAAATATCATCTCAACTTGTGAGATGAAGAATTTATTGTGAATAAATTTGCAATAAATTTAGATTTCAAAAAGTTGATGAATCACTGCGGTTTAAAGTCTGACAAACCAAGTCAGCTTGCAGCTCACCAATCACAATGCCAGTTTGATGTCAACTAATCGCCTTTCATTTGAGTTTTAACTTCTATTGGCAAAGAGAATAATCGTCGTTACAGTTAAATAAATTATATTCCATTAAGTCTAAGAGAACAGTAAATGTAATTAACAGTATCACGAAAATTTAATATCATAAAAATAAATTTGGAATTTCTTTCAGGATGGTTGCACTCGGGTGATATTGGTTATTTTGATAAAGATGGAGAATTGTTCATTATTGACAGAATAAAAGAGCTCATAAAGTATAGAGGATATCAAATTTCACCTGGAGAAATCGAAGGTGTCTTAATAATGCATCCAGCAGTACTAGAAGTCGCAGTAATATCGATACCTCATGAAATAGATGACGAACATCCTCTTGCTTATGTGACTAAAAAGCCTGGCGCTAAGGTATAATTTTTTATTGCAATGTGATAAAGTTATAGAATAAGACTTTACAAAATAAAATTTGTTAGCAATAGAATTTTGCACTTTTCGGAGGATATTGTCTTAAAAATCTAGTGAATAGAGAATTATATTCATAAAAAGATAGAAACACATTGTTACAAAATTAAAATCATTAAGAAACAAACAAAAACATTTACAAGCTAATTAAAATAAGACTAGAGATATTTAAATCAGTTTAACAAATTAAGTTTCTGTAAGACTATGAAGTAACTGTGGAGAAAAAAGTTTCAAGATAACATGCAAATATTGTTTTTGTTAGCGCTTTTGATTGTAACTGTAGAGAAAACATATTTCACATACAAATAATAGTAGTAGTTTTAAAAGTATGAATTTCTTATATTTTGGTATAAATTTCTTACATTTTTTTAATTATAAGATTTTTTTCACATTTTAAAACCTAACATGTTTTATTTAACTGAAATTAAATGAAGTTAATTTAAGAACCACGTTTAATTCTTAAAATCCACTTTTTCTTATTACTTGTTAATCCTAATTTACAGTTAATTGATTATTTATCTAAAATTAACATTTAACTTCATTTACAAAACGCAAGAAAACAAAAACTTACATGTTAGGTTTCAAAATGTGAAAAAAATCTTAATAATTTTAATAATTAAACAATAAACAATTAATATATTCCTGACCGTGAGTTACTAAATAGTAAGAAGTAAACTTTAACTCGCCTTTTACGGTCGAGCCTGGATTTTTTTGGCCAATCAATAATCTGCGCAATCGCAGTACACAATTAAACACAAGATGCGCGTCGACACTGTCGAACTTTAAACGCAAACACAATCACCAACTTAAAATCAATTTGATTTCAAATGTTGGTGTTAATAAGACCCCCCATCCCCTACATATAAATAATTTATTGCGAAAAATATTACCTCAGCCAGGATTCGAACCTGGAACTCCCCCATTCCGTGTGGGCGTCATACCAATTCGACTTAATAATTAAGAAAATATAAGAAATTTATACTATTAATTACATATATATATATATATATATATATATATATATATATATATACAGGGTGTCCCAGAACTCGCGAGACGCCCGTTACCGACGTATTCTTCGTGACATTCTGAGACGAAAATCTCTTTACCAAAAAAAGATCCGATGAGTAGTATTTGAATGGTAAGCCGTTAAAGTTAACGAATAATCGCGCGTGGAATTGGCGCGGTCAGGACTGGCACAATCGAGACTGGCGCGAGGCACTTCAGATACATACATTGTGTCAAAGCGCGTTTCTCATTTTCTTTTTACATTTATTTATTACTATCTTTTGTATTTAATTTAAAAAATTAGTTAAGAATTGATTAAAATACATTTAATTACTACAGAAGTTTGAAAGATGACTCCGGGATCCCCTTAACTTTTTTAAAACAATCATGAATTATTTTAAAATTTCTTATTATTTCTTACGCAATAGTAAAACTTTTTTTAAATATTATAATAATTTTTAAATGTATTAAAGAATTTTTAAACTTCTGTAGTAATTAAATGTATTTCAATCAATTCTTAACTAATTTTTTAAATTAAATACAAAAGATAGTAATAAATAAATGTAAAAAGAAAATGAGAAACGCGCTTTGACACAATGTATGTATCTGAAGTGCCTCGCGCCAGTCTCGATTGTGCCAGTCCTGACCGCGCCAATTCCACGCGCGATTATTCGTTAACTTTAACGGCTTACCATTCAAATACTACTCATCGGATCTTTTTTTGGTAAAGAGATTTTCGTCTCAGAATGTCACGAAGAATACGTCGGTAACGGGCGTCTCGCGAGTTCTGGGACACCCTGTATATATATATATATATATATATCACTATATATATATCTTTAATGCAGAGTAAAAATATTTATTTTTTTATATTAATTTTTTATACTCTTTCTTGCAATGATTAAATTTCTGCAGGAGACGGAACAGGAATTAATAGACTTTGTAGCGAAGAATATGATGGATCACTACAAACTTCGTGCTGGAGTGATATTTCTTGATACTTTTCCATATACAGGTTCCGGCAAAATTGCGAGAAAAGATTTAAAAGAAATGGCTAAAAAATTATTTAAGTACAATAATTAGTTATATTTATTCGATAAAATTTGCGTGCGCGTATGTATGTGTGTCGTGTTTTTTCCGAATAAACATTATAAACATTATTATGTTAAAAACGGAGCTGATTGTGATTCTGTTTTATAAAAGGATTATCGATAGAACTCGATAATCCTTTATAGGAAATCGATGATAAAGATGAGTAATTTTCTTAGAAAGAATCTAGTCTTCAAAATAAGTCTTAGAAATAATAGCAACATAGTTTTAATGTTAGAGGTTGTTACAGATAATTACAGTGTTTGCAGATATCTAATTAATGTTGTAATAACATTCTACCATATGGATTCTTATCAAAATTTACGCTGCCGGACCGTTATCATTTTAAGCCGTTAATTTTTCGGTTCCCTATTAACGAGCTCTATTTTCCTGATATATTCCTCGTCCTTAACCCTCAAGAGGGTGTGGTGACATCATGGTGCAGCTAACGAAGCTAGTTGATTCTGCATGATGTGCTCATGGGAGTGTAATCAGGTGGTTTCCCTTGCTTTTCTGATTCTATGCCGTTGGTCTGTTAAAGACTCATCCGCCTTTGGAGACAAGTACAATTGTAGATACAATTGACAGAACAGATACAATTGTGCTATTCTGCAGCAGACTTTGTTGCAATTTTAAATTTATATAAAGAGATCTTAGAACTAAACTGACGTACAAAAAACTTGATGTATGCAATTTTTCTTAAGATTTCCACTTATATTGGTTTTCCAAAGTTATTTATTCAGAAAATCCTTTTTTTGTTGGAATATTCTAATCAAAAAGCAACAGAAAACTGTAACAATTATTATAAACGTTTAACTAATTAATTAAGGAAGGTATGTGAAAAATAATGATGTAATATATAGTGATTCTGATAAATATAAATATATGATCAAAAAGACAATGTAAATTCCACCTATTTTAATATTGAAACATATATATATATATATATATGTGCTATATTAGATAAAATCATATAAATACATAAACATTTAGATAATGTATTTGTATATATATACATATACAGGGTGACCCATTTTAACTTCCCCACCGGATTATCTTGAAAGGAATGCACTTTCTGAAAAAAAGTTTCAGATATAAGTTTTAGTATTTTTCCCTGGCTATTGAATGGCGATATTGAATTTGACCTCGATTGTGAATGTGAAGGTCATTTAAAGGTCAAGTTAATTTTTTTAAATGGCATCCCCTATTTTTTATTACATATTCTTGTAGCTGACTTCAAGAGCTTTCCAAAACACTATAATAAAGTATTTTTTTATTAAGTATTTTCCGAGTTATAAAGCTTGAAATAATTTCATAATTTTACATAAACTGTAAAATATCTCGTAAAATATTTACTTTTCGATGACCTTACCTCAATACTTTTATGCACAGAATAATGAGAGGAACCAATTGGTGTCAAGAAAACACATAGTTGTTTTTAAGAAAAAATATGCAATTTGTAACTAACAATTACATATTTTTTCTTAAAAACAACTATGTGTTTTCTTTACACCAATTGATTCCTCTCATTATTCTGTGCATAAAAGTATTGAGATAAGGTCATCGAAAAGTAAATATTTTACGAGATATTTTACAGTTTATGTAAAATTATGAAATTATTTCAAGCTTTATAACTCGGAAAATACTTAATAAAAAAATACTTTATTATAGTGTTTTGGAAAGCTCTTGAAGTCAGCTACAAGAATATGTAATAAAAAATAGGGGATGCCATTTAAAAAAATTAACTTGACCTTTAAATGACCTTCACATTCACAATCGAGGTCAAATTCAATATCGCCATTCAATAGCCAGGGAAAAATACTAAAACTTATATCTGAAACTTTTTTTCAGAAAGTGCATTCCTTTCAAGATAATCCGGTGGGGAAGTTAAAATGGGTCACCCTGTATATATATATATATATATATATATATATATATATATATATATAATAGCAGCTAACCAAAATTTAAGTTAAAATTTACAAAACTAAAATGACCAGTATTAGATTATTGTAAATAATTAAAATATTTATGCACAATAATTAGAATTAATAACAATTTTATTTTGTCAGCATTTCTGATCCAATGTTCAATTCTGTATATTTGTTTGAAAACTATAAAGGCTCGTCTACAATAAGTGTAGTAGGCGCAAAAGTAAGAGTAAGAGTAGGAGTAACGTTTTTGGCGTAAGATGCTTACGTCGATCGCATCTACAACACGGTGGAGTAAACATAATCACCGTATAGATCACGTTGACGTATGATGTTACATAGTTTTGTACGCGTTGAATAAGTTAGTGAAAAAAACTGAAATGGAGTTATATGAATTAATATGGACAAGTATATTCGTTATTTTGTGGCACAATCAATTGAGATGGATCAGTGTCTTCCAAGCAACGATTTGGGTATCTGATCTGGGCATCAACAGCTGATCGCTCACGCTGTTCATGTCGTTCGAAAGAAACGCGAGAGGTGAGAGAGCGAGAAGTCAGTGAGATCACGTGCGCTGTCCGTGAGATCACGTGCGCTCCTCGTGATCTAACGCGCTAAAATTCGGTGACCCGGTCTCGCAACTCAAACGACCTATCACCGCGTATTGTTTTCACCGAAGGATCGTTGCCGTTTCGTGATCTTGGATTTGAAAAGTCAGTCTTGCGACGACCGGCAATAATCAAGCATCGCTGTTCCGTTTTCTGTACACGTTCTCACAAAGGCCTTGCGAGTTCGTCTCTGGTCAGCGGTGTGTCTTCTTTCGACGGCAAGTCAGTGCTTCGCGTCGCGGAAACTGCAGTTTGTGAGATTCGGAATTGTCTCCTCCGAATCTCGAGTTCACGTCTGTCGAGAAACTTCTCATTATATCGCGTTGGATCTTCATCCACGTGATCGATCGGGACGGTCGTCGCCCAGCATAGACTCTGACTGTAGAGATCGTTAATTCTCTCTGGCTTTCTCATCGGGAAATAATCCAGCGTCACGGACCTTCATGTCATTATTACGCGAGAGATTCCAGTCCAGATCGGGAATCTCGTAACGCTCGCTCCGTTACCGCGGACTTTTTAAACTGCTTCTTGTGTGTGAATCTTGTGTATCGGCGGCGTGTGGTCGGGTCAAACCATGGTGGAAAGATTACATGGTGTGTGCAGAACTCGTAAACCACGCCCCTTTTCAGCCTTCGGTGCACGAAAAAACACAGGGCAGGCAACTGCGAAAAACGAAATGTTTAGCTTTTAAAGTTTGGCACAACTGGTGTGTAAGCGTCCTTTTCGCACTCCCTGTATTTTCTTCCATCTCACTTTGCTTTAAGGCTAATGATCTTATAGCAAAGACAATTACAAACATAACATTTATTTATTATTATGTGATATTAATATGTACACTGACTTTGTAACAAATATTGTTGTCTATTTTTATTTGTTTATATTTGTATTCACAGCTCTGTAATATTTTATATAATATTTGTAAAATTATTTTTGTGTATCTCACGTATTTGTCAATCTTAATTATCAAATAACATTGAAACAATTAATTTCTAAAAAAAAGACTAAGACTTTCAGTTTTATTTTGATAAGTAGTGTCTTTACCTAGACTATATTATCTTTAATTAAGATGTTCAGCTTGACTCTTCTCTTTTTGTTCTTGAGATCTCTTCATGCCTAAATATTGAGTTTCCCATAATTTGCTATATAAAGAATTTGATACAGATAACAATGACTCGTGTGTGCCCCTTTCGACTAAAATACCCTGATCTAACACAACTCTACACAAGTATATCATCGGCATCCATAACTGTCAATAAGGGATGTGCGATCACGATTGAGGTCCGTTTTTCCGTCGCTTTACGTAGAGCATCAAGTATATTCTGTAAAAAATTACTAATTAAAAGGATGTAAGAATTTAAATAATATGAGATAAAATACAGTATTTCTAAAACTTGCATGTTCCGTAATGGAATCCAATGAGGAAGTAGCTTCGTCGAAGATCAATATAGGACTATCTTTCAAAATTGCTCTAGCAATTACGACTCTTTGTTTTTCGCCTCCACTTAATTTCAAACCGCGTTCTCCCACGGGTGTATCGTATCCTTGCGGCCATTTTAACATCGAGTCGTGTAGATTTGCCATTCTCGCAGCTTTGAAAACTTCGTCGCGCGATTTTCTCAAATTACCATAATGCAGATTATAAAATATACTTTCGTGAAAAAGTACTGTATCCTACAATTTTATTTAAGATATTGTAAAAAGTGCTGCAATATTTGTGCATAATATAATTAGTTTAAAAATTATCAGGATTAAAAAAAAGATAAAACATGGTAACTTTACCTGTGGCACAATTGAAATACATTGTCTAAGGTCTTCTAAATTGACATCTCGAATGTTGTGACCATTAATGTAAATATTGCCGCTTTGTGGTTCGAAAAATCTATACAACAATCTCACAATTGTGGTTTTGCTAAAAGGAAAGATAAAAGAATATAATAAGATAACTATGTTATCAATAATTATTAAATATGATTGATGAATTTATAATCAGTAATCTACGTGTTAAACAATTTATATACCTGATAGCTTACCCACAACCAAATCCTCCAACAATAGCAACCTTCTTGCCACTCGGTATGGTGAACGATACATTTTTAAAAATAGGTTTTCCTTCAACATATTGGAAATTTACGTTTCTAAATTGAATTTCCGACGAATCGTACGTCACGTGAAATCTTAGTGCATTTTCTTTTGACTGTTAATACAAATCCAAAGATTAATTAAATAGTTGACGGTATATATTGTATAGATCATTTTTTATGAGGATAGATGCTAGACTCTTGATACTTCGAATTCAAATAATTTTACCTTAATTGCAGTGTCTGTTGTCATATTATATATATATATATATATAAAATATAAGTAGCGGTATATTGCAGAATTGACTGACTAGACTGTTACAATATACGAATGTGTATTATGTGACATGTTATACAATATAATTATATATTTATATAATATATATATATATATATTGTGTATATATATAATTATATAAATATATAATTATATTGTATAATATGTCACATAATACACATTCGTATATTGTAACAGTCTAGTCAGTCAATTCTGCAATATAACGCTACTTACATTCCTAGAATTCTAGGGATTTCCTTATGTTGGTAGACATGTATTTTTTCGTGTCGCGATTAGAAAAGAAGAGCAGATTTTAGAGAGAGAACGAGTCGTACTGCACACACCATGTAATCCTTCCATCATGGGTCAAACTCACAATTATCTCGCGTTCGGGAATTGCGTGAATTCTCCGCCGTATGAACCCTTGTAGCCGATTATCAGGCTAACTGTTCGCGAGTCTAATTAGTGCGGAATCAATCCCGTGTCACGGCACTTTTCGCAACGTTCAACGGCTTTATTTGAACGTGACCTCCGACGTTTTTCGACAACATAAAGCCAGACGTCGACCTCGAACCTTGTTATCGGGAATAAATAACTTGTTTCTTTTGTTTCAAAATTTCAAAAATAAGATCAGTTTCAAAATTAAGATCGTTTTGTGATTCTCGCTCACCTTCCTCTCGGAGTTCCTACAGTGGATCATTTGACCCACGCAACGCACACCGCGTGCTCAGCGCTGGGCAGAGCCGGTATCTTGTACATTCACATACCGCGTTGCGGTATCACGTGCATTTCTCAACAATACACATTGAACAAGAATTTTTCTTCTGCACTTTGATTGGTTGAGCGTAAGCGTAAGAGCTATAGTAGGAGTAGGAAATAAAAATAATTTATTTCGCCTACGCCCATACTCCAGCTCCTTTACATCGGAAATAACCTTCATACGTCTACTCTTACTCCTTACTCCAAGAATTGTAGACGATCACTCTATCTATTGTAGACGAGCCTTAATACAACTGATTTCAAACTAAATTACTAAAATTACAAAAACCGCTATTTTGATGGCTTTCTACGATATTTCGTATCCGTTGCTTGCGGCTGTGATATCACACCCATAATTATTATCTTATCCATAATTAGGTTGAAGAGTGGGGTGAGGCTATCTTCTTGTCTCACACCAGTATTTGTTAGTATTTGTTCAGTTTATTCTCTGTTTTTATATATAACTGATTGTTCGTGTTTAATTTCTCTATGGTTGCTATGATGTTGGGACAATATGTCGCGTCTTTAGCAATGTTATTAATCTTACTCTGTCAAATGCTTGCGTCAAATCTACAAAGCATGTATGAAGGCCGGCTTGTTAAATTCAATAGCTTTCTCTGCGAACTGTCGTAGGATGAATATTGCATTCACAGTGGATCTGTTGGGTCTGAATCCTTGTTGTTCTTCTCTTATTCCGGTGGTTAGCACTTTTTCCGCAAACATGATCAATAGTTTCGATATAGCGGTCAATATCTAATTCCTCGGTAGTTTTGGGGATTCATTTTTGCATCTCTTTTAAAGATTGGTATAGTGATATTCTCCCTCCATTAATCAGGGAGAGCTGGACCTCAACCTCTCAGGAACATAACTGAGACAATGTCGAAGGAAACAGGATTTGATCCTAGGAAGAAAGAAGAAGAAGAAGAAGAAGATAAAAACCGAATGAATTTCAAAACTTGGATGTTTTATGAGGGATAATAACAATATGAGGGAAAAATAACAATAATTTATTGTAAATGCAATGTACAATAAAACACAAGAGCTTAGACATTAACTAAAGACAATAATATCAAACAAAGAAATATATGCAATTGATGAGATTATTAAAAATAACTTGTTTTGATGCCTATCAGTAAAACAATAAGATAAGACAAGTGGAAACTTGCGTAATGAATCATAAACGTTACTTATACACACATGAATACTTTATACTTTTACAGAAACGCACACACACACACACACAACATCCGCCATTAATATAACTGTAGAAGATTTACGCATGACAGCATCGCACACAACAAAGTATATAGAACATATAAAAGAGCAAGACTAAATCAAGGGAAACAATCAGCGAGACGTTAGTCTTAAAAGACAGCAGGTGAAACGATAGTAAGTACAAAATAAGAAACAAAGAGGTGTGAAAAGAAGATAAAGAGGAGCTAGATCTTATGGAAGAATAGTAGTTTATTATAAAATTTGATAACATAGGAAAAGACAGCGCGGAATTTAGTAGAGTGACGTGAAGACAAAAGTAACGAGTTTCTAAAATGTTGAATAACGTCCAAGTGTGTAGAAGATGTAAGGAATGCTTTACAAACTATATTACTTACACTACTTATTCTTATCAATAAAATACATCAATAAAATATTTTGGAATATTTATTATATTTTATTCGCAACATAAGTTCAGTATCGTACAATTAAATATTTCATTAGAAGTGTTTCAAAGGTATGCAATTTTCTTATTATTTGTTTCTTATTATTTGTTTGTATCTTACTATATCAGAGTGTAAGCAAGATCTTGATTTATGTATTTTTAACAGATAGTAACGAAATTTTAATTTCCGTTTGTTAAATTTATTAAATAAAATTTATTAAAACATAATATTTTAATCAAATAAAGAGAAAGAGAAATATGAAAATAACTCATCAGTTCTGAGAGAATGATTTCGATGATCTGTGAATAGCTTCATCATCGTATCGAGAAAATAATTTTTTTGTAGTTGTCTGACCACCTTTTATCTCTTTTTGTTAAATATTAGGATAGTAATGTTTTTCTTCCAGTTATTAAAATAATCTTGCTGTTTAGTATCTTCTGGAACAGCTTTAATTGCGTGTAGTTTTTTCCTTCGTATTTTATCAACTTGTTATGTAGTCCATCAATCTGGTTTTATATTTAAGGCTTTCGTTTTTTTATGAGACCTGGATTGATCCGTAAACTCTGTAAACGGTGTACTAATTTTCTGTCTTCTCGTACAGCTGTCGAAAGTAATTCGACCAGCATCTTTTGATATATCTTGTGTTTGAGCATGTTTGTTTACTTTCTGTTTCTTGTGCAAAATTCTCCATATCTTCTTTTAAAAGTTGTAGAGAAACCGTTCCACATTTGCAGTGAAAGATATGTAATCGTTACTACTGATCGTTTATTAACTGATTAATTATTAAACATTAAATTAAATTAAAAAGCCAATGTTTAAATATTATAATATTATAAATAAATACACATAAATTTATATCACTATAAGATATTAATATATATACACATATAATATATATAAAGAAACAATCCATATAAAGATTCACTTCAATATATAATAAATAGAACCTTACATACACCTGATACGTGTAAACATACTATTTTACATCTGTATATTTATATTAACGCATACGTACGTTAATGTTTATGCATTAAAAAGAAATACACATGTACATATACATTCATTTAATCATGCATAAATACATGTAGAAATACATACATGTAGAAATATACTATGCTGTAATGCAGGTATGGAATATTATTTTTGTGCACGATTTGCATGCACGCGGAAGGTAAGGTTTTGAATGTGACCTACTATTCTGAATCGACCCCTCCATGATTTCTCATCATTGGAAAGGATAACCGGTGAAATATATATAGTGTCGTTACCGTTACCTCGTCTGTTGTGAAAGTTTAGTAAGTGAGCAGACATATTTCGGTTTGTTTTTCACGTTTTTCTCATTAATTCTTACAACGTCAAAGTTTAGTGGTCCATTAGTTTAAACACAGTTCTTACTTCAAACATGTACCACACATTATTTTAGATACGTATTCAAATTAATGGGGTAGAGTGTTATTTGGAATCGAATCCTTCCATCTTAAGAGGCTGTAGCAGTAATTAGAAATTAAAAATATTTGTTGTAGATTTGACAAATATTTCTAATTTGGTCCTCCTTCATGTAAGTAGTCGATACGATGTACAAAATGTTTCCGACAAGCATTGCAATTTATGAAATGCAATTAAGTTTTATTTATGACACTTGCTTTAAAAGATGAACATTAAAAGATTGATTTGTTTTTTAAATTGGATGTAATTTTTAACTCAATTTTAATTTTTATTCACATATTTGTTTATAAATGATATTTTTGCATTTTTTATAAAGAAGTGAAGCTTCTTCATTAAAAAATTGTTAAATTTATTTATATACAGTATGCTTCAGAAATAGTTGGCTAAACTTTAAGAGCATATTCCATTCATTGTAAGGAAAAAAGTCATATAGACATTGGTTCGGAAACGCTTCTTTTCCAAGTTATAAACATTTCTTATTTACATAGTATGTATTTACGTCGGACAACATGCCTTGCATCGATGTTTCATGAATTGTCCTTCTATTTACCTTTTAAAGTAAAACGAAAAGTTATTAGATAGATCTGTATGGAATTGGAATCAGTCTTTATTTAAGCTATTGTGGAAGTACTCCGAAACGTATCGCTTCGTGTGACAAAATACGAAATATTCCGGAAATTTTTTACCGTCTCGACAATCCATGCGACGTCAATGCGAGGCATGCATTAATGTGGAAGGAAATCATTTCCAGTAATTTGTGTAATGAAATGTTCTTGCAGTTCAAACGTTGTTAAAGTCTGTAAGTAAAGTAAATAAAAAATGTTTATAACTTGGAAAGAAAGCGCGTGCGCACGCGCGCGCGCGCGCGTGTGTGTGTATGTAGAGACAGAGAACATATCTACATTTGAGTGATCTAAGTAAAGTAAACAATGAAAATTTGTTAATTTGTAAGTAGCATATTTTATAGAGTTTGTAGATACAAAAATATGAGTTGAGGCTAAATTTGGGTATCTTACTTTATATGTTAAATATTTAATTATTTACATGTTATGCCACACCAAATATAACTCAACATATGTATAACGCATATAAATGCACGTACGTAAATACTTATCTGTAAAAAACCTGTAAAAACGTACATATATACTCATTTACACGCACACACACGCACACATTCACGTGCGCGCATGCGTACAAATCTACACACTTACATACACACTTACGTACAAACCTACTATTAATCAACATTTAATTCGACGCAATAGTGTGTGAATAATTATATGTAAAGTAGTATAAACTAAGAAAAGAAAAAACGTATATCTATACTAATATTATAAAGAGGAAAGATTTGTATTTTTGTATGTTTGTAACGAATTGGCTCAAAAACTACTGGACCGATTTCAAAAATTCTTTCACCATTTGAATGCTACATTATCACTGATTAACATAGGCTATATTAATTATCTATTATCTATTATCTATTAATCTATTATCTATCTATTATCTGTCTATCTATCTATCTATCTATCTATCTATATCTATCTATCTATCTATCTATCTATTATTTTTTATTTTTATTTTTTTTTCTAAAAGATTTGTATTTTTGTGTGTATGTTTGTAACGAATTGGCTTAAAAACTACTGGACCGATTTCAAAAATTCTTTCACCATTTCAATGCTACATTATCACTGATCAATATAGGCTATATTAATTACTAGCATGCCCTGTCTCGGCTTCGCTCGAGATAATAATGTGACCGAAATCATACGTATTAGAAGTGAATTATTCGATCGATATCATAATTTCGGTTACACTATTATCTCGAGCGAAGCCGAGACAGGGCATGCTAGTATTATATAAAATGCTTGTACACACTATTCCAAAGTCATCAAAGTTAAGGGTAGAGCGCTGTCAGTTGGAGCACCGCATGTGTTGAAAATTGTAACAATACAGAATTTTCAGAAGAAGACAAACGTATGTACAGGATGCGTCAGGTATTTGAGGACATATTGACTTAAAAACTAAAATTTGTATATTTTTTAGAAAACTTGTTTTATTTTAATGAAACTTTTACAGCAAAGTAAGT
>CABEGB010000553.1:0-25748 GCA_901521435.1 Crematogaster levior | reverse complement strand
AAGTCCACACGGCGTACGTTTCGAAAACGTGTACGTGTACTCGAAATCGTTGCAACAACCAAAGTATCGATATCTCGAAGAGCTACTCGATTCGATAAACGAGATAGGATATTACGCATTTTCCAACAATCGCGACGTTGTGCCACCTACCGAGGCGCTCCCTAATTCGATATTCGTGTTCGATGACGTAGCTTGCGACAAACAGGACACGATCAGAGAGTACTTTTCCATGGGTCGACACGCGAGCGTCGATTGTTTCTATTTGTGTCAAACATACGCCAAGATACCGAAACATCTGATACGCGATAACGCGAATCTATTAATTCTGTTTCGACAGGATGGTACCAATTTGAGACACGTATACAATGATCACGTGAATTCCGATATGTCATACGAGGAATTTTGCGCGCTGTGTCGTGAATGTTGGCAACGAAAGTACGGTTTCGTCGTAATAGACAAGGATAGCGCGTTGCGAAACGGTAGATACAGACGAGGATTTAACGACTTCGTCGTTCCGTAGAACGATCAGTCTCGCTCGAACAATGAGTACCGCTGAACACGAGAAGACGGTGAAAGAGATCGCTAAAACGCGCGCGTCGATTCGAAGGAAACATCGCGCTTTAAAAATGGGTAAACTGGAGGATGAAATCGTCCTAGAGAAACACTTCAAACCTGTCGTCGAGCCTTTGAAACGAATCGCCGAGCACGCCGAACGTAGCGAAAGCAAACTGTCCGAGAATGACGAAATCCTCATCAAGAGGAAACACGAGGAAAACGATAACGACGACGAGCGCGACAAACTCTTTAAGCTTGAGCGTAGACGGCGGTTGAACGCTACGGGGGAATCGCCTGCGATCAGCGACCTCGCGCCGATAGATTCGAGATGGGCAATCGGGTCAACGCCGATGGAACCGCGAAGATTAACGCTATTTCCGAGCGAGGGAAGAGAGAACGACGAGGAAGAAGTTTTCGAAACGACGACGAGCGACTTACCATCGCTGGAATCGTCCGTTAGACAGACTCTGCAAACGCCGCAGGGTCGCAAGACGTTGTTCGGACAATTGGGACCGTTGGGACAAAAATACCTGGGGAATCTTCTCGGTGGAGATAAGTCCACAATTGATAACGTGTATGGCGTATATCTCGACGAAGAGGGGACCAAACTCGGAGACAAACAGTTCGACGTGGATAAGAACGATGCTATGATAATAGGTGGAACGAAATACGTGGGTACGCCCGGTTTATACGAATTGATCTTTAAGAGATTTCCTGATGACGCCATCTACACCAAAAATGATTTGCAAAAGTACAAAGCAATATTGTTAGCGACGAATGCTCACAGACGTGGACGCAGCGCGAGCATGCCAATCATGGGTAATAAAGGATACAAGTATAAACAAATCATCGCGCTGCTCATGAACAGTGAGAAAAAGAGTGGCGCGGGTAACGTGCCGTCCGCTATGAGAGTAACCGACAACAAGGTGGATTATGTTCACTGGGACGATCCCAACGAATTAGTAGATCGTCTTCGATTGCTCGACGCATCTCATCGCGCTGGCAACAACGCTCACGATAACGAGATCTTGTCGATACTCGAAGAGCTTCGAGAAACTGGATTGATTATAAATTGAACCGTCGCGCTGGTTACGTTGGTAGTGCGTTTCACGCAGCAGTGACGTCATGTTCGTGAATAAATTTGGAATGTCCTCGAAACGCGGCAACCGCGACTTCGCGCTGGAAAGAACGCGGCTACCGATCGATTTCATGCGAAATTACGTACGCGATAACGCGTTGTGCTTGAACGCCGAAGGAACATTTGATGCGAAAGAACGCAAAATACAGCGCGTGGCTACACCCAACGGTGAAACTGACGCAACAAATAAAAATTATATCGACGACTCGATCCAAAACGTTAAGCGAGATCTCGGGGAAACGATGGCGAGTTCCGGCATCGAACTCGTAAAGAGCATGAATGACTTAGTGAACGAATCGTCAAAGAATATTAAATCGACCGTCGAAAAATGTGAAATAAATATTAAAAATCTGAAAAATACGCTCGACAATAGCACCAATGATTCGATAAAACGTAACAAACGGTTGGAAGAAACTTGCGATCGCAGGATCGACGAATTGAATAAGAAACTCGAGAAGCAAATGGCTACTATCGTCGAAAAAATCCTCGGATCGGAAAAAAAACTCGAGGAGCAAATGACGACTATTATCGAAGGGGTTGAGAGAAAAGTAAGCGATTCGTCAAAACGCGAAGAGAAGACGATCGAAGCATGTGAGAGCAAAATCGAGAGCGCGAGAAAAGCGCTCGAAAAAAGTATCGACGACGCGTCAAAAGAGTGGTCGAAAGTCAAATCGATCATCGATATTTACGACAAACAGATTAAAAATATAAGAGAAAAAATTAAAGAATTCGACGCAAACAAACAAGAAATAACAGACACGATAAGCACTTTGCTGGTATTCGTGAAAGACCTGTCATCAGCGTTGGAAGTGGATATTCACAATATCAAGAACAATCATACAGAACATCGAAGACTTCAAGAACTCGCAGAAGTCGCGAAACAAAATTTTCGGAAATTCGCCTTTCCGAAGTCCTATTATTGAAATTCTTTTTTAAGAATGAGCGCCGATAAACGAAGACTCGTGGAAGAGCTGCATGCTCCGGCGCGCAGAAATTTTCCGCGACGACGCGTGGTGGTGCGCGGCTACGACGATCTGTGGCAAGCCGACGTTGTCGAAATGCGTCCCTACGCACGAAGCAACAAGGGTCACAATTACATCTTAACAATCATCGATGTGTTGAGCAAGCACGCGTGGGCGCTACCGCTCAAAAGCAAGAGCGGTCAAGAAGTAGCCGCGGCTCTCTCCAGAATCTTTCGCGAGAGCGCGCGATGTCCGAAAAATCTGCAGACCGACAATGGCAAGGAGTTTTACAACGCTAACGTACGTGATCTCGTGACGAAACGCAACGTGAATCACTACTCAACGTACTCGGTGATGAAAGCGTCAGTGGTGGAAAGATTCAATCGCACGCTCAAAAACGATATGTGGAAAATGTTCACGCTTAACGGATCGTACGCGTGGATTGACGCGCTGCCGAATCTGCTGGCAACATATAATCGTCGCAGACATCGAACGATTGGAATGCGCCCGGTGGATGTGACGCCAACCGTTGCTAAGAAACTCCTGTTGACGGTATACAGTCACGCAAAGATCGCCGCTCCAGCGAAATTTAAAATCAACGATTCAGTGCGAGTGAGCAAATTCAAAACGGTATTCGAAAAAGGTTATACACCCAATTGGACGACCGAGATTTTTCGCATCGCGAAGGTGCAACGCACTAATCCCGTGACTTATTTGCTAAACGATTCACGCGGGGATTCAATAGCCGGCGGGTTCTATGAACACGAGTTGCTGCGCGTCTCCGATCCCAACATTTATCTGGTGGAAAAAGTGCTGCGAAAAAGAGGCAATGAGGTGTACGTGAAGTGGTTAGGAATGGACAATTCGCACAATTCGTGGATAAAGAAAACTGCTGTTTTATAATAAGCGTTTTTAATCATCAAATATAAACAATAAAAATATACATATGCAACTTTTGTATTTATTGAGGTACCTTGTAATGTCCCCAAGGCAAAGTGTCGTAAGACTCGGATACGACGTATCGTTTATCATCGTATGGACTGAGCGCGAGTTTCCTTTCGGAAACCGTGTATACTTCGTGCAATTTCGAACGTAAGCACGACTGGCGAGTCGACTGCTCCGTTGTCTCCCTCAGACA
The DNA here is from genome assembly GCA_901521435.1 of Crematogaster levior. Taxonomy (NCBI): domain Eukaryota; kingdom Metazoa; phylum Arthropoda; class Insecta; order Hymenoptera; family Formicidae; genus Crematogaster; species Crematogaster levior. The sequence continues at coordinate 21,955 of CABEGB010000553.1, read as the reverse complement.
TCGCACGAAATCCTCGAACGTTATCGTTCTCTCGACGACGCTCCTCTTGACGCCTTTTATCCTCTTCGTATCCGTCTTTCCCTGTACTTTTATCGCGTACATTTTTGCCCTCAGTCCTACGAATTCTGTCATAACCGCGCCGCAATTCTCATCTTTCATCAGACCGGGGATTTTCTTATTGATGCGCGGCATATTGTACACGTTTCTCTCGGAATAATCGCTCGTGTCGAATCTCTGCAAAGAACGTTTCATATCCTCGTACGCGTCGTCGCACTCGAGCCGATATATCAAACTATCGGTATCCGTGTACATTATTTTACAGTTATCTCGATACAGCGGCAACGCGTATTCGTAGTGGAATTCGTAGAGACGCGTTTTGGATATATCAAGGATACACATGCCAACGTAAATAGGTTTGTTGAGTTTCACTTCGAGCTTGCGCAATTCGACAGCTAGCAAATTCTCAGCGAAAACGCTTCGACTGTGAAAATTCGGCCTGGCAATCATCGCCTCTGCACCGAATCTTCCCTCCCAGCGCGTCACTAGACGCACATCGACGTGATCGCGCACGTTTTCCATTGTTTTCCCAAATACCGCATTATTCATAAGCTTGTACATGTTTCTCTCGAACTCATTGCTAGCGCGAGTTCTAAACGCCGTGTTCAACTCGATGTACCCGCGAAGCCACGGAGATTGCGCGAATCGCAAGACGCGATGAATCCTAGTCAAGCGCAATCCGTGTCGCATACACTGTTGCAAATTGCGATAGTGTATTACGTAACGCGACTTATCGCACAGCGTGGCTAGAAGTTTATCGTATCGCTTGCCAGGAGGCGTGTCGCGAATCGGACAGAATGGAAAATCCACATGAATGTCGTGAAGCTCTCGCGGATACGCGAGATCTACTTCCAAAATGTAGCCGACGGCAGAGTCCGACGATATGGACGTTACGTCGAAATTCTCAGGATCGGTGACCCACTGAAAATCCGCATACGGTAACGGTTCGCACATCGCCCAACCGTATAGATTATTTACATCGTAATACATTAGATAAACCGATGGTTCTGACGAATCGTAAGTCGAAAGATATTTGTTATTGGCTCGGGCGTATCTGTGTGAGCATTGACTCAAACCACCGCGTACACCGCGTTCCACAAACATCACCATATCAATGTCGCACAAAAGTTCAAATTCAACGCTCGTATATTTCAACATAGCGTCCCACGTGTATCCCGGTAACGTGTAATAGTGGGTAGGATCAAGACCATAACTCTCTATACTGTTTTCACGAAAATTTTCGAACACATCGGCTAATAGCAAAACATCCGTTTTCAGATACAGATCGCTATACTCCCCGAGATCCCTCACGCAAAAACGTCGCCACACGTTTAACGCGTGCTCGTAATCGTTATCGCTGACGCATTCACCGGTCAAAGAACTGTAAAATGCCTCGCGTGGAGGCAACTCGGTCTCCAGCAGCTTATCAACACTGTCGACGTATTCATATGGAAACACGCCTTTGCGCGTGAGTAATTCGAAATCCTCGTCATTGAGCCCCGAGAATTCCGATCGTGTGATCCGTAATCGATCCCTGTCGAGATACGATACCAATTTTTGAAGACTCGTACTAAGAAACTTATACGAATCTACGAATCTCAATTTCACACAGGTGTCCCATCTGTCGCGCGTCGTATCTTTCACATGCTTTGTAAACGAAATGTAAGTTTCTTTGGTCAACGGTAACAATTCAACTTTACCCTCGAAATTATTGGCAACTTCTCGAATGATGAAATGCGCATCATACCCCGATAAATTATGAAAAAACACGGGAATAACAAACGCATTCTTATAATTTAAATTGCAGCGCGAATGCGCCGGACCCCTGTATCGTCCGGTGATATGACAGTGATCGCGCACGCGTAGTTCTTCCGATTCAAACGGTTTTTTACAGATGTGACAACGAGGCGCAATCTGAAAATTGTGTATCTCTTCGGGAGTAAGCTCCACCATGGGTTCGATCCTGTGCAATGTTTTCATCGCGCGATGCGCGAGAGCATTGAGCTCATTGACAAACCACGATATACAGTTCTCGCCGCGACGGAATCTGTACGCTGGGGTGCAACGATCCTCGTCGCGCACGCATTTCACGTAATATCCAATGCTGAACGCTCTGTGATGCTGATAAACGTATCTATTCAGCGTCGCGCACTCAACCTTCTCGCTCTCCTTCTCCAGCACACACTCTAGATCGGCGTACACCACGAAGGGAAGTCGTTCCTCTCTTTGATGATTGCTGAAACTCAACCACTTGTCGTTCTCGTTCGGAAGAACGATAGCGCACTCGTTCATTCTCCCACAATCCAAAGCGTGAGCGGCGAGCTTCTCTTTCGAATAAAAATAATGTAGACATCTACAATTAAAAAATATATATATAAACGATTTTTTTAATCATACGTATGTAAAAATTACTAGCTTCCTACCGATCACAAATGAACTTTTTCTGTTTACGCTTGCTCAATTGACTCCCCACCAATCGCGACAGGTCTTTTATCCACGCGAAGTGACCTTCACTCGAACCGTGTCGCGCGTTCGACACGTAGAACAAATTAACATGAATATCTCTCTTGTCGTCGGTAAGTCGCAGAGGAACGATCGCATCCTCGAGTTGTAGAGGAAAAATCGCGTTACCACTTCGCTCTTTCTGAGTGAACACGTTGATCGATATAGCGTTCAAACGTTCGAATCTTCCAATTTGTTTCAGATTCATGGGAAAATCGATACCATCTAACTTCAATACGGTTCGATAATCGGGATACTGACTGACCCTATCGACATGTTTGTCGACAGGATACAACGCTGCGATCACTGCCCACGCGAAACACGCGTCGTCCATCGTTCGCACATTAACCACCGCTTTTCTTAGTTTTACGAATCGCGGCATATCGACCCAACATCCCACTCGCATGGGATTACACTTATTAATGTTTACTACTATATTCAATATGCGTGACAGCGCCCACCCGCTATCGCGCTCCTGAAATTCATCCAAACTCGTCAGAGTTACATCAATCACGTATCTGTCGTACCATTCTTTCAAATCAGAGGTACGGAAAAGCTGTCGATTTCTCGTAGCGATACTCTTCACGAAAGTCTTGTCGTTCGCGACGAATTCTCCATTGAATATAGTATTGACTTTTAAACAGTCGTGTCTTTCGAGATTATCACGCACCTTCTCGAGCACCGTGCCTCTCGCCTCGTCGAGAAATCGTCGAGGCTCAATATGCCGCCGGTTTATCACCGCGCCAGTCGATACTCGTTTAGCGAACGCTGTGTCGATCTCCACCCACGAGTGTCCTTCTCCATCAACGTATCCAGCACCCGCGCGCTCGAAACGTCGCCTCAACTCATCTCTCGCACCTTCCAGTCGCGCTATTCGAGCCACCAGAGAATGCGTCGTTCCAACATTATTTCGTCGACGACACTCCTCTCGCAACGAGTCCAGACACTCGTCGCATCGCCGCTCCCACGCTCGACGAGCATCCGCGTCGACGACGCTCGTCGCGATCTCGAGAAGATCATTCGCATCCATTTTTTTACAACGACTTAGACTTCGACAACCACAATGTCGCCCCTTGATTATCCGTCGGAAGTCTAAATCTCACCAATCGTTGTCGAATCTTCCGATTCTTCACTAGTTCTCTCTTCGTATACTCTATCGCTCTACAGCTACACGCTATCGTCGTTTCTATCCACAATCTCTCTCGCACGCTCCAAGCACCGATCTCTCGCCTTAAATGATAAGTCGACAAATTCCAGCGAGCATCCTCCTTTAACGCGCACGTTTCGAAAATCGAAACTTCTCGATCGCGTTCGAACGCACTCGACGATAACTCCTCGTCGCAGAACAAAATATCCGTATCGCTTATCGTGACTATTTCAGCATCGCTTTCGTCCATTCTATAAGTAACTGAAACGAATAGAGCGTCGAATCGAAAACGAATAAAAACGGGGGTACGACGAAAACGCTCTTATACCCCGTCGCCGCCGCTCCCGCCTCCCCCAACACCGTCGTCGAAGAACAAAGAAAAACCGCGATTTCCCGAACGAGACGAAAGAACGTCCCGCCTAGGGAAAAAAGGAAACGCGATTTCTCGGAAAAATAAAAAAATTCCCCACCGCGACTTCCGGTGGAGATAAAAACATTTCCCCCACCGCGACTTCCGGTGGAGATACGCGCGATAAACCGACACCCCGCGAGGGTGTCTAAACCGGAACTCAGTCGATAAAGTAGACCGCAAACCCCCCCTCACCAATGTGAGGATTCAAAACCAACGCCATGAAGGGATTCAAACCCATGGGATCCCCCCACCACCGAAAATGTGGTGGGAGGAAAGGTGGCCCTCGCCTGCCGTCTCTCCCCCCTCGCCCATCTCTTATGGCATTCCCCCCGCAAAACCCCCCCGCTCCCCGACCCGTCTCGCGTCACCCCATGGGTCTGTAACACCCTCTATCTGACTACAACAGTACGAGAAAATAATGCTTATCTACACATATTTATTTTTTGGAGTACAAATTGGAAATATAAAAAAGCTTAATAATTTCTACAAACAACCTAAAGAACTTCTGCAATAACAGCAAATAAAATTTTGCTGCTTGAAAATTTATAATTATGCAAAATTTATTAATAAGCATTCTCTTTTTAATCATAAATTCTTTTCATATTAAAATCATTTCTTGTTAAGCATAAACGTTTATGATATCGTATGTGAAAGTACAATACTATAAGAGAAAGATTTTTGTTATCTCTGTTTTTCTTATATTCTATGAATTATAGTACAAAGATTTGTGATACAATTAATGTTTAAAAAACAGAGAAAAAGAGAAGAGAGAGAAAAAATTATTTTAATTTAAATAAATAAAGTTTTTACGTTTTTTTTTCTCATCTAAAGTTTTACATTTTATTTTTTTCTATTATAGTACAAAAATTTATTGTGCAATTTGTTTTTAAACATGTACTACTTTAAAAAAAATAACTTTTGTTTTTATATAATGTATTTTATATAATATTTTATTATATAAATATGTAGTATTACATAATATTATGACAGCAATTATGTATTTTATTTCCACCACATTATTATATTATTATAATAGTATTATTATAATAAATTTGTTTAGTGGAGAACAAAGAAAATTCTAATTATAATTTTCATGTCTATCATTTTTATAACCTTTTTGCCTTTCTTTTTTAAACTTTTTTTGATAATTGAAATAATTGATTCCTAAGTATTTGTTAAATAAAATGTATTAATGAAATCAATCCATTTTATCTTCTGTTCTATTTTAAATACAAAAGCAGAATTATATATAAGTATTAGGTCATTTAAAAAGTATCCGCGGTTTTTTGTTCAATTTTTGAATGAAATTTTTCTTTATTGAAAATCAATTTTAATCAAGTATATATTGGCCATTATTATCTATAACCTTTCGCTATTTTTCGGGTAATTTCATAATTCCATCCGTGTAGAACTTCTGTGGTTTATCGGCGAAAAACTTTTTCAAGTGATTTTCGACAGCTCTTATGTCGGCCAATGTTTTTCCATCAAGAGAGTTCTGCAGAGATCGAAACAAATGGTAGTCAGACGATGCAAGGTCCGGCCCGGTGTTGCTACACGGGTCGCGTTTTGGCGCATGCGTACTGAAAAGAGGCCTCACTAACGTATCATTATTATAAGAAAAATGGTGCATTAGAGCCTTTGTTTCAATATTTAAAATAACCAAAGATTAATAAAAAATATAAAATAAGATGTGTGTATTTGTGTGTACATGTGCATGCAAATGTATGTGTATGTACACGTATGGGTATGTATGTACATTATTATTTAAAGTATTATATTCGTAATTAGAAATATTTATATGAAGAATAAGGGAGAAAAAAGGAGAAAAGGAACAGAAATATTAAAAGATAAAATACATTTTTTAAGTAATTGAAAATAAAATAATTTATTTGGCAGAATCATAAAGAATACCAACATTTGTTGCAAGGGTAAGGAAAAACTGCCAAAAATCTTACCAGTATTCATAAAAATACATATTTTTACAAAATAAAAAAGTATTTATTTTTTATGTAATTATATAAGTTACATTTACATACATATAATAATGTAGTTAACATTATACAAAATAAAATATTTTTTATTAATAATTTAGACAAAAAGAAAATAAAAACACAAATAATAAATAATTGAATATATATAACGAATCTTTAAAATTATTATCTTCTAGCCACGAATAATTAAATTGTCTTACTTTTTTAATCGCTCCTTTTAAACTCATTTTGAAATCTATGAAAGTAATATAAAAAAAAAATAAAACAAAATATAATATATATACAATAAAATTTAGAAAATAAGACAGAAATAATATCACAGAAATAATATCACATACTAATTATTATTAAAACTTTCTAAGTATTAATAATAATTTAATAACATACAACTAATTACTTACCTTAATAATTAACCGTCTTCGTCCCGCCTGATAACCTCTTCATCCCGCCAAAACCCAGTATTTCGCGCCCACATGTAACCACTGCGTACACTACTGGATTAACGGCTGTAGCCATTGCGCATGCGCCAAAACGCGACCCGTGTAGCAACTATACGGTGGATGCATCAAAACTTCCCAACCAAGCTCTCTCAATTTTTGGCGCGTCATCAAAGATGTGTGTGGTCTCGCGTTGTCATAATGGAAGACAACACCTTTTCTGTTGATCAATTCTGGTCGTTTTTCCTTAATCTCTTCGTGTAATCTATCCAGTTGTGAACAGTAGAGCTCTGAATTAATCGTTAGGCCATGTAACACCTCATAATGGACGATTCCCTTCCAATCCCACTATACACACAGCACCTTATTTATCGTCAATCCAGGCTTTGAAGTCGTTTGTGGTGGTTCGCCGCGCTTACCCCATCTTTTACGAACGATATTCCTGTATTTTACCCATTTTTCATCGTCCGTGATGATTTGCTTCAGAAATGGGTCGATTTCGTTGCGTCTTAGTAGTGTTTCGCTGATGGAAATTCGGTCAATCAAGTTCTTTTATGTTAATTCATGTGGCACCCAAACATCGAGTTTCTTTGCGTAGCCAGCCTTTTTCAAATGATTCCAAACTGTCACATGGTTGATTCTTAGTGCATTGGCTATCTCCTGACAGCTTGCATGCCGGTCTTGCTCGACCAGTTGCAAAATTTCATCGACTTTTTCAGTGACTGGCCGACCAGAGCGAGGTCGATCTCTAACATCAAAATTTCCAGAACGAAATCGAACAAACCACTCCTTCGTCCTGCGTTCACTTACAGCATCCGCGCCGTAAACTTCACAAATTGTTCTGCATGTTTCTGCTGCGCATTTGCCTTTTCTGTAGTAAAAAAGCACCACATAGCGTATTTCTTCAGAAATTTCACTCATTTTCAAACCAATATAACTTTTGACACGATTGGTGAATTACCAAACTTTGTTTACAAAAAATGTAACCTAAAATGTAATTTAAAAACTGTTACTTGATTAATTATATCAATAAGCAGTTTTCAGGTCCATCGAGTTTTTCTCATAAAAGAGTAGTTTCTCATAGAGTAGTTTCTTTATTTTAATTTAAATTTAACAAAATGTGATTAATGCAGAAAGGAATATACATTCACATATAATTATATTAGTGATCAAATGTCTATATGTTAGACAAAATTGTATTAAACAAGTGTTTAATTTCATTGTATACAAGGTGTTCCACTTTAACTGTCACATAATAATAATTTGAAAACATGGTTTTGATAAAAAATATTACAAATAAAATTATGGAATTTAGAAAAAAAAAGATAAGAATATTAGTTTGGATGGAGGTCCTTCCGAGATTTAAAGATCACCTAGGATAATAAAAAATTGTAATACTTTACGAAATATCTTATACTTTAATTTGACATAATTTTATATAAATTATGAAATATCGTTAAATACTCATTTAAATACTCATTTTTCAATTATTTTATCTCGATATTTTCATAACATAATGAGAGAAATCAGTTGATATAAGAAAAATACAGTTGATTTAAAAAAAAAAATGATATTCTGCAACATATTTCTTAAATGACAACTATGTATTTTTTATACTATTTAATTCTCTCATTATTTATTCTATACGCATAAAAGAGATAATATAATTGAAAAATAAATAATTAACAAAATATTTCATAGTTTGTGTAAAGTTATGTCAAATTAAATTATAAAATATTTCATTTAGTATTCAATTTTTCGCTTACTTATTATTTTTTATTCATATATTGTATTTTTAGTCAAATATTGTAAAGAATCGATTTATTAAAAAATCAACGTCGTTACATTTTTAAAAATAAAGATAACCTTAAAATTTTTTTTCTTTTTTGGAAAATTAATTTTATCTGTATTTATTCCTCTTGAGACTTTATAATTTTTGTCTGAAATATTTTTTCCGTATTTCTCATATTTTTAAAATATAAATAACAACTTTTTGACATATGAGTAACTCATATGCAAAAGCAGCTAACTCTACTGAAAAAACTTGTACTTGTAATTTTATCTTATTCAAATTATCAATCTTTTTTGAAAAATTAAAAAAAAATTTTTAAATTAGCAAAGCGTGTATAATATGGCATGAAAAATACAATTTTTATTTATTAAAGTAGAATTTATTTAGTTTTGTAATTTCTAGTTAAAGGATTTAGTTGATTTTAGGACTAAAGTGTGATTGTTTGATCTAATTAATTTTTTGATCCATTTTTTTACAGTAAAATTTTTTTAAATTAAATCCATAAATTTGTGAAAATAGTATAAATAATAAAAAAATCAGAGAAGTAATAAAACTAATGATAAGACTGATGCAATAAATACAAAGATATAGCTATTTTTATAATTTGAAGTTTGAGATGCTGTCATTTTGCTTTAAGGGTTTAACAGTTTTTGCAATTGTAAATATATTGATGATAGATATAACTACATTTGCAACAGCACAGAGTAAGGATTTAACTGCTTTTGCAATTTTTTTCTTTGATTTTATTGAATTTATTATTGTTTTAACCAATTTTTAAAATGTTTAATTCGCAATCAAGAAGTTAAAAAAATCTAAAGATGCCAATATCTCATTTATTAATATTTTTGAATAGAGCATTTTTTGTATATGAGCTAGTCACATATACATTTATATATATATTTTTTTATATACAGGGTGTCCCAGACTTCGCACCCCATAGATAAATGGTGAGATTCCTGAGATCATTTCGAGACAAAAATTCTAATACCAAAATATCGAGGGTGCTATAGTTTTTAAATGAGAAGGGTTTATAGTTGACTAATCAAGTCGTCCGAAATTCGCGCGCTCAGGCATGGTACACTGTACAGTAGTGAAGGTGTTTTCAAGCCCCAATTCTATTCTCGAAATTGATAATTTTGCATACGTTGTTGTTATAATTGTTTCTTATTTTATTGATTGTATTTATGTTATAATTATGATACTTAATTAATAGTAAAATATGTCAGTATTGACTTTGGAACACGAACTGTCAAAGCTGTTACATGAAGTGTATCGCAAATAAGTGACAATTTCACATGACAAAATGTATAAAATTAATATCAATGAATAATTTTTTATTTACGGCTGCTACAGCTATAAAGTTCTCATTTGTAAAATAATCTCTTAAAAAATTTATGTAAATATTCCCTGTTAGCCTTATAAGCATTTCAAAAGGACCAATCTGAAATTTAATATCACTATTGTACATACGCATCGAACTGTCAAAGCTGTCACATGAAGTGTATCGCAAATAAGTGACAATTTCACATGACAAAAATGTAAAATTAATATCAATGAATTATTATCTATTAATATTAAATTTTAGATTGGTCCTTTTGATGTTTATAAGACTAATAGGGAATATTTACATAAATTTTTTAAGAGATCATTTTACAAATGAGAATTTTATAGTCGTAGCAGCCGTAAATAAAAAATTATTCATTGATATTAATTTTATACATTTTGTCATGTGAAATTGTCACTTATTTACGATACACTTCATGTTACAGCTTTGACAGTTCGTATTCCAAAGTCAATACTGACATATTTTACTATTAATTAATTATCATAATTATAACATAAATACAATAAAATACAATAAAATACAATAAAATAAGAAACAATTATAACAACAACGTATGCAAAATTATCAATTTCAAGAATAGAATTGGGGCTTAAAAACACTACTGTACAGTGTGCCATGCCTGAGCGCGCGAATTTCGGACGACTTGATTAGTCAACTATAAACCCTTCTCATTTAAAAACTGTAGCACCCTCGATATTTTGGTATTAGAATTTTCGTCTCGAAATGATCTCAGGAATCTGACCATTTACCTATGGTGCGCGAAGTCTGGGACACCCTGTATATCAAAAAATTGTTTAATTGTTGATATATACAGAAAGTTAAATATTTCTAGAAATACAGAAAGGCAGTTTTGAGATCTCATTTTTATAAACATGTATATGTCTTATAATATTGTATACATAGCTACTATATGTAAATACATATGTAAAAAAAGTCTTCTCGGATATACCTATACAAGTTTGTTCCTTATCTATACATTTATTACTAAATTAAAGCATTTATACAAAATATAGATAAAATTGTTCGATGTAAAGGTTGTTTCGGGATCTTCTACATAAAATCAATGTATAGGTATTATTCAGGACCGTCCTGAAAACTGCCACTACGTAGACAAAATTTTCGGGTCCGACCTGAAAACTGCCAAAAGTCCCGAAAACTGCCCTTTGAGTATTCAGAATGTACCGAAAACTGCCCTTTCATATACATATATATATATATATTTTTATATATATATATATATATATACAGGGTGTCCCAGACCACCCGTACACCCCATTTAAAAGCTAGGGATGCGATTCTATCAAAAAATGTTGTAGACAAAAGTTGTATGGTTTTAAGGGGGACATAAGATGGTGTCATTAATTTTACCTTTAATTGTTACTTGAAGGTCATGTGAAGGTCACCTTTCATTTTTTAATTCGAAACCTCTATTTTTCATTAGATATTCTTCTAGCTTATCTCGAGAGCTTTCCAAAACATTATAATAAAGTATTGTTTCATTATGTATTTTCCGAGTTATAAAACTTGAAATAATTTCTCAATTTCACATAAATTGTAAAATATCTCATAAAATATTTACTTTTCGATGACCTTACCTCAATACTTTTATGCACAGAATAATGAGAGAAACCAATTGGTGTCAAGAAAACACATAGTTGTTTTTAAGAAAAAATATGCAATTTGTAACTAACAATTACAACTTTTGTATACAACTTTTGTCTACAACATTTTTTGATAGAATCGCATCCCTAGTTTTTAAATGGGGTGTACGGGTGGTCTGGGACACCCTGTATATATATATATATATATATATATATATATATATATGCATCTATGTAAAATACATATCCATATAATTGAAATATTTATTTAAATAATAAGTATGAGAAGAGATTTTTAAAAAACCGTGGCCAATATTAATAGTTGGGTCTGATATTTAATTTTAATTACACACACATAGAAATTATAGCAAAAAAACTCTACAAAAAGTGTTTTTTTATTATTTATTTATTTTTTTTACCAGATAGAGATTTTAAACCTGGTGAAATAGTGGAAATCGCAAAAAAGTGCAACGTTGCTAAGTTGCATGCTCAGCATCTTGTGTTATGTAATACGGTCACATTTACAACTGAATATCTTTTTTGTAAGGTTGATAACATGATTTTCTTGACGAAAAAATGTTTAGCAGATCAAATTCTATATCATAACTCTTTTCCGTTGATATATATCGCTTATAACCAATAATATTCACTAACGACCACCGTTATGAACATGACCTCTATGTAATCCTGTGTTAAATGTTGATTTTCATCGATTGATTACTCTTTATTTAGATCGATGACCCTTAAATTTTGAGCATTTATTTTTCGCCTATTCCTACATCCTATCAAAGAATGAATCCTTCATGAGGACTGAATAGGTGAATCCACCTTAAGAGCCAATCGTAAAACTCGCTTTCCACGCTGTCTTCAAAATGCGACATTAGCGAGAAATAATGGTGTGCGTGTATATGTGATGACCGCGCGTCACAACAACACTGAGCTTATCTCTGAGCTTATATCTGAAGATGAGAGGACGTAAAGCGGAAAGCATGTGAGTATTCTGTATATAAAAAGCATTTCTTAATACTGTTCAGATATTGTGTAGTAACTACAAAATATCTCAACAGTACTAATGTGTAACTAATGTGCAATATTATTTAATGTATATTCTTTATGTCAAAAAAGGGAAAGAAAAATGAGTAAAACAAGAAGCGAAGAGAGGAAGCAGGAAGAAGAAAGAACAAAAGGAGGAAGAACGAAAAGAGAGAGAGAAGCAGAGAGAAAAGGAAAGAGAGAAGAAGAGAGAGGAAGAAATTCGAGAGAAAAGGTTAGTGCATTACACAGCCACACAAAAAAAAATGGACTTCCAGGCCCAGAGGTCAGACCATGTTTTTTATATGTTTTTTGGGTCGCTGAATAAGAATCTGAAGTCCATTTAAGCCTATCACCTCACCTTTTTGCATAACCTCAAAAAACTAATGTTCTTACACAAAAAAAATCGAATTTTGGGTCCTGATCTCAGACTACGTTTTTTATATGTTTTTGGGGTCGCTGAGAAAGAATTCCAAGTCCATTTAACCCTATGACTTGACCATTTTTTATAACCTCAAAAAAAAAACCGATATTTTCACACAAAAAAAATCGATTTTTGGGCCCAGACATCAGAGCATGTTTTTTATATGTTCTTTGGGTCGCTAAAAAAGAATCCAATGTCTATATAACCCTTCAATATCACCATTTTTCATAACTTAAAAGAAACCGATAAGTCTATTCAACTCATGCTTACTATTTTTTCTCATAACCTCCAAAAACCCGATATTCTTTGCATTTTAACATAGTGAGCTTATAATTTAAGCTTTCACCGCATAATTTGACTTCTTAAATTTAAAATACTTACTACGTAATAAGATGTTGAAGCGATAATACCATGAATCTGGAACGTTTAACTCCATAACATCATAAGTAAATAACCTAATACCCCATTACACTTTAACTAAGTAAGTAATCACAGGCAATCCATATGAATAAAAAACGTTTTAAAGCTGAGAACTCTTGAGATTTAAAGTTCTGAGACACCAGGAATCTTATTACCCAATCACCCTATTACCTAATATCCTCACGACCCCATTACACTTAAACTAAGTTAAACAACAACTGAAAATCTCATCGATTAAAAACTTAACATAAACCATAATTTTATGAAAATCTTAGTAATGGAACCCTACAAGTTGTATAACCCCGTGAGTCCATAACACCGTTGCCAGGAAAATATCTTTGAGTCATTCCGTACTACTGGACTGAGTTTTGTTTATTTAATAAACCCTATTTGCGTGTGCCTGCATCCAGGGCACCTCCTCGCGGTGACGGCGGGCAACGGAGTGAGCCCGTTATCCGGCTGAGTCCCTGGATTACGGCTTTTATGCCGTCATGGCAGGCGCACGCAAGCGTTGTACGATGCAGAGGGTCGGATCCTCAGTATCGGCGGCTGGTCAGGGTGGGAAAGCGGGCCCGCAGTCGACGTCATCCAGCAACCGCAGTTCTATATTCGTTGGTGACTTGGCTGATATAGAATCTAACGCTACAAGTACACGACCTAATAAGGTCCAACAATCGCATAACTGTGATACAAGTCGTGATAATTTCTGTTATATTTGTTCAAAGTTTGAAGTTCAATCCTTACGGCGACAATTTAATGAAAGTTTTTGTGACATATATAAGGAAATGTTTAAAATGGAGGTAGATCAACACAATAGTTGGGTTCCGCGCGTGATTTGCAATTCATGTAGAAAGATGCTGCTTCGTTGGAAGTCGGAAAAAAACAGAAAGAATATGAAGTTCTCTTCTCCAACTATTTGGAAAATTCCACGCAATCGGGAGGATTGTTACTTTTGCTTGAATAATATCTCAGGCCTGAATTCTAAGAAGAAACACAAGTTTATTTATAAGAGTGTTTGTACGGTTATAGCTCCTGTTTTAGCCGAATGCAATAAAGGCGAATCAGATTCTGCATTATCTAAAAATATTAAGCAGCCTGATAGTAGCGAATCGTCAAGTGATGAAAATAATTCTAGTGAATCAGAAAGTTACAAATCCAAAACAAAATTTACGGTTCCATCACTGGTATCTCAGTCTGAGTTAAATGATCTTGTGAGAGACTTAGGCCTACCAAAAGATGGGTCCGAATTTTTAGCATCGTTTTTGAAAAAAAAGAAGTTTTTGGAACCAAAAACCAAAGTATCTTTTTATCGAAACAGAGATTCAGAGTTCCGTAAATTCTTTGTAAGAGATCAGAGTTTATCATTAGTTTTTTGTACTGACGTTGAAGGTCTCATAAACCAAATAAAACCAAATTTATATAAAGCTCCGGACTGGAGATTGTTCATCGACTCTTCGAAAAGAAGTATCAAGGCTGTACTACTCCACAATACTAATGTTTATGCTCCTATTCCCATCGCTCATTCGACTGTAATGGAGGAGAAATATGATAATATGCAAATACTTCTAGAAAAAATTCAGTATAACAAGCATTCATGGTTAATTTGCGGAGATCTGAAAATTATAACCATGTTACTTGGACAACAGTCGGGATTTACTAAATATCCTTGTTATTTGTGTATGTGGGATAGCAGGGACCGAAATCAGCACTATAGTGATACGAAAAAATGGGCAGTAAGATCATCCCTAACACCAGGTTCTAGTAATATGATACATAAAGCTTTAGTAGATCCATCTAAAATTCTTATTCCACCTTTACACATTAAGCTTGGTCTAATGAAACAATTTGTGAAGGCTCTCGATAAAAACGGCAAATGTTTTAAATATCTTGTCTCAAAATTTCCGAAACTTTCCGATGCAAAATTAAAAGAAGGAGTATTCGATGGGCCACAGATTCGTACCATGTTTAGAGATGCCAAATTTATATCTACAATGAATCGCCTAGAGAAATCGGCTTGGCTCAGCTTTAAAGAGGTCTCACAACAATTTTTGGGAAACAACAAAAGTCCTGAGTATCAGAATATTGTTGCACAAATGGTAAAGAATTTTAAAAATCTCAGATGTTTGATGAATTTAAAGATACACTTTTTACACGCCCATTTAGATAAATTTCCCGAAAATCTTGGACATTACAGTGAAGAACAGGGCGAACGCTTCCACCAGGACATCAAAGTAATGGAAACTCGTTATCAGGGACGGTGGGATGAGAATATGATGGCAGACTTTTGTTGGACCCTGAAGCGAGACTTGCCAGAAGTTAGCAGAAAGCGAAAACCATTGCACAGATCTTTTGAAGAGAAAAGGACTCGTTATAGTACAAAAAAAGAATATTAATTGATGCGTCTAATGTACAAATAGAGTCATTTTACAAGTCTAGTCTATTAATCTAGTCATTCTAGCAATATCATATGCTTTTTTCAGTTATCTATTGTCAGTATTTGGATTTTTACCTAATTTAATCTAGTAAAAAAAGATTTATTTATTTATTTAAGTTGTAGTGTTTTTAATAGATATAATTTTACAAATAAATTTTTTTTCAAGCTCAAATAAGAGCTATATGATGTATAAAAACCGATCGCGCAACCTCCTCGTGGTGTACATCGGGTCATGCTAATGCCGACGGTACTACAAACTTAAGTTATACGTGAATGGATTGTTGGGTAGTGGGAATTTTTGGGTATACCTTGAGAGTTGATAGCATTGTAACACTTTTTAACAATACGGATTTCCTGTGATTTATTGTCTTTGTTAAAGTGTTAAAGGGTTATCGTGTTGTTGGGCCATTGGCTTATCAGGTAGAAATTTGAAAGTTATAGTATTATCACGATAAAATATATTTACGTTGTATGTATATAAGATGTAGAAACTAAAATATAGGGTACGAAGTTTGAATAAGTAGGTCATATTGTTTCAATGTTAAGAATATCGGTTTTTTTGAGGTTACGGAGAATGGTAATGTTAAAGGGTTATATAGACATTGGATTCTTTTTTAGCGACCCAAAGAACATATAAAAAACATGCTCTGATGTCTGGGCCCAAAAATCGATTTTTTTTGTGTGAAAATATCGGTTTTTTTTTTAGGTTATAAAAAATGGTCAAGTCATAGGGTTAAATGGACTTGGAATTCTTTCTCAGCGACCCCAAAAACATATAAAAAACGTAGTCTGAGATCAGGACCCAAAATTCGATTTTTTTTGTGTAAGAACATTAGTTTTTTGAGGTTATGCAAAAAGGTGAGGTGATAGGCTTAAATGGACTTCAGATTCTTATTCAGCGACCCAAAAAACATATAAAAAACATGGTCTGACCTCTGGGCCTGGAAGTCCATTTTTTTTTGTGTGGCTGTGTTATTACTTGTTTATATCATTTGCTTCATCACAAAGAAAGTTGTGTATGTGTGCATGTGCATGTGCATGTGCAAGTGCATGTGCGTGTGCGTGTACATGTGCGTGTGAGTGTGTACATATTCAAATCTTGATAAGTACTTAATAAAAAGTCTTCACGTAAGTTGTATGAATATGCAATGAAAAATGTATGTTTTAATTGAAAGATTTAAGGTATTTTTAATTAAGTACTTGTCAAATTATTAAACATAAATATATATGACAGTAATCTTCAAGTTTAATTTAAAAAGTATACAAATTAAAAACTTGAATATTGCTTTCTCATCATTACAGATTGCTGCTCTTTAAGTTTCTAATTTGCTTTAATTTACCTAAAAAAACATTTAAGGAAATAAATGTAGTGGATTAGGAACTTGCACATTGCTTTGTCATCATTTTATTTTGCTCATAAAGTTTCGTTTATGAGGAAATCATACTATTTTATTAATAATTAATAATTATGTTACTATAATTAAAAAACAAACTGGCTCTGAAAAGCAGCAGTAGTAGCGATTTATAATGATGAAAAAGCAATGCGTAACTTTGTAATGTGCACTTTTTTATAACTATATTTTTATAATACATTAATAGTAAACTGTATACAATAATTTAGGAAACAACAAGAAAGACGACGGGAAGAGGAGTCGGAAAGCATGAGCGTCGAGGAAGAGGAGGAAGAAGAAAAAAGAGAGAAAAAAAAGAGGAGGGAAAAACTTAAAAGAAAGAAATAAAAAGTAAGTATGTTACTCAATGCAGTCATATTATACATTTATTTCTAAATTAATCAAAATAATTAACAAATTAATTAATTGCTTTGTTATGTTTTCTGTATAGTTATTATTCAAGAAATATAAATAGAGGGAGAGGAAGAGGAGGAGAATTGAGAGGAAGAGGGTGGAGAGGAGAAGCATGGAGAGGGAGAGGGTGGAGAGGAGAAGCATGGAGAGGGAGAGGGTGGAGAGGAGGACAATGGAGAGGAAGAGGGGGAAGATACCAAAATTTTAGACGTGGAGGGAACCGGGGCCCTGTTTTATTTTTAATTGTTAATTTTTAACTAAAAATTAACATATTTTTATATATTTTAACAAAACATATTTTTATATATTTTACATATTTTAACAAAAATTAACATATATTAAAATAAAAAAATAATTAATATTTTATATTAATAAAAAAATTACATAAGATAAATTGTTCCTCTTTGTTTCTTTATTTCTCTGCAACACACACACACACACACACACGCAACGCACGACACACGCACCGCACCACGAACGCACACGCACGCGACGGAGAAAACACGCGACGGAGAAAGGAACGCGACGCGAGGAAGTCGCGGAGCAACGGCCGCGATCGCTCCGGAATAGTCACGACCACCGCGACACGATTGCCGCCAAGTCCACCGCCGTGTGTACGTTACAACACGACGAACGATATTCCCTCGGTGCGCGTACGTACGCACGTACGCACGCACGCACGCACGCACGCACGTATGCACGCACGTACGCACGTACGCACGAGCCCTCGCCCCGCGAGAGCCGCCGCTGCCGCCGCCGTCGCCACTACTACCACTTTGTCACTGCGTGGTAATCGTCTCCTCTCGGAGCAGAACCTCTCTCGGAGCAACGTTACAACACGACGAACGATATTCCCTCGGTGCGCGTACGTACGCACGTACGCACGCACGCACGCACGCACGCACGTATGCACGCACGTACGCACGTACGCACGAGCCCTCGCCCCGCGAGAGCCGCCGCTGCCGCCGCCGTCGCCACTCACACGCACTCACACACACATGTAATCTAATTAACTATAAATATAATTTATGTAAATATAACTATAAATATAATCTACAATTTAAATATAAATTACAATTACAATGTAATTTTTAATGCAATTGTACAAATTACAATTACGTAATTGTTAATTGTTAATTAAATTGTAATTATAAGTGTAATTGCAATAATTATTATAGAATTGTAATTGTAACTGTAATTAGAATAAAAGCGACTAGAAGTACGCATTGTTTAAAGGTAAGTATGGTTAATATTTTGACATGGATAATGATTGAGCTAACCTCTCTCTCTCTCTCTCTCTCACACACACACGCACGCACGCACGCATACGCACGCACGCACGCACGCACGCACGCACGCACGCACGCACGCACGCACACACACTGACACACACACACACACACACACACACACACAGACAGACACACATATGCACACCTGTCATAGAAGCTCCACCACTGTTTGTTGAGTTGTAGAAAAAAATCACGCAGAAATTTACCCTTTTGGGAAATGGGGTGAAAGAATACATGTTATGTCTTATGTTTTATCCTATAGATAATTAATTAAAATTAATAAACTTTTTAGCAATCAAAGATAGTTTAAAAGATAGTTTAAAATTTTTTATAAAATTTTTTTAAAGATTCAAAGAAAGAAATTAAAAACAATGTATTAGAGATGTTAAACACATATCAGAAATAATAAAATTGTTATCTTGTTTCAATTTGTTTATTGTAAGTATACACATTTCAAGTATTACATATTTTTATTAATAGATATATTGGTATTTTATTTCGAAACTAACAAAACAAAGCTTAATGCTTGATTTCGAAAGTGACAAGACTGAATTAATTGTAAGTAAACCTCAAAAAATTATAATATATAATTATATAATATATAATATATAATATATAATATATAATATATAATAATGTGACAATACACACATACATATATACGCACGCACAGAGAGAGAGAGAGAAATATAATTAATGTGATTAATACTAAAAAGACTTACGTAATTAAAAACTTAAGAATTAAGTTTCTTTATTTTTATTTTTTCCATAGATTAAGATGTAATCGCAATTACTTTTAATTGCATTACTATATAATTATGATTAAAAGTAATTATGATTACATTATAATTACAACGCAATTACAATGTATATATGTATGTATATATATATATATATATGTGTGTGTGTGTGTGTGTGTGTGTGTGTGTGTGTGTGTGTGTGTGTGTGTGTGTGTGTGTGTGTATTGCTACATTTATTTATTGATTCAATTTGTTGTAATAAATAGTCACTTAAAAAGGATCTAAATTACAGGTTGAAAAGTCATACATGTAATAATTTTAATAAAAGAGTTAGATCAATAAAATCTTAAATTAATAACAAATTGCCAATTTCCACAAAAGTTTAAATTTCTTTATTATTTAATTAATTATTAACAAATTATTTAATTAATTATTAACACAACAAAAATCTTGAACTAGAGGAAAAGAAAATCGGTATTCTCGACTCCGATCACTTGAAATATTTGCTATCGATGTACGGCGTGCAGGGTTGGGTAAGTTAATTTTTTTTTTTTAACTAAGTTAAGTTAAAGTTAATGCCCTTGAAAATTTAGTTAAGGTTAAGATACAAGTTAATTCATAATAAAATTAATTGAATTAAAAGTTAAGTTAATAAAAAAAATAATTGAAAAGTTAAAAGTTAAATTTGTTATATTTTATAATTTTAAGGTTTTATAGTCTTATAAATAAATGAAATTAATCATAAAATAACAGATACACATTATTTAGAAACATATATTTTATGCAGATACATATTTACAAATACTTATTAAATTTAAGTAATAAAGCCATTTCAAAATTTGTATCTGACATTTTTCCTCGAAGATTATCGAAAACTAGCCCTCCTGCACTGAACAGTCGTTCAACGTGAGCTGAAGATGGCATTGACGTGTTATATTTTATAAAAGCACGTTTAAGTGCCTCAGGGAAATCTTTTTCCGTCATAAATGTATCGGTCGACAAATAAGTTTGAATAATATGATCAGTTATCACGTTTTCGTTTTGGTTCTGGTCCAGTATCTTGTTATTAAATATAAAAAAATCGTCGGTTTTGCATAAGACCTGTTCTTTAATACTTGAATGAACTTCTGCATTCTGGTTTTTGTTAAACTCCTGAACGCTCGATTTTAAAAGTTTGATAATTTCTTTTTTTTCGTTTTCATCTTGTATCCAGCGCAATTTAAAATTTGGTATCAAGCAAGCAGCAATCCTCAGATCGTTGCACTTATAGAAATGGTGAAATCTGAAAAAATATTGATATATTTTTTTTTATATATTATGTAATATGAAGAAAGGAATAACAATAAAATTATTCAATGATGTATATTATATATTTAATAATTTTTTATCTCTTGTATAAGAATAGTTTTACAAAAGATCTGTTCTTTATGGCTGAACTGACTGTATTAGTTCAGAGTTTATCTTTCTCCTTCCAATTAGAGAGAAAAATATAAACTCTAAATTAATGTAGCCAGTTCAGCTATAAAGAACAGACCTAAATGTTTCAATTAAAAAGTCAGTTTGATGCCAGATTCGCTGAACTTTGAATTAAAATACCCATGAAAATTTTATAATGAAACTATCGATTAGATAAAAATTGATCAAATGACATCGCTTAATTTTCAAGCTCCAATGAAGAACACATTTGCTAATCTATATATTCTTTGTCTAATTATATTGTAATTGTTACAACAAACCTTTTATGCATACTTTTTAGGAGAGCATTTACTAATGGTTTTACATAAACCATGTCAGTTAGTTTTTGATTTAAATGCTCTTCGATTGATACTAACGTAGGCAATAAACATCCCATAAAAATATGTTTTTCTCTTTGTAAGATATCTAAACCTTTGGCAACAGGTTTCATTACCTAGAATGTGGGGCAAAATTAACGTATTGTGTTTGTATAAGAGATAACGTAAAAATTATTTTAACTTTTAATAAAATAAATATTAAGATATAATCAATAAATAATTTATATATTAATTAATATAAATCTAAAAAAACAAACGCAAACTATTATCATGCAATATTCTTTAAGAAAATCAATTTCAGTAGGAGTTAAAATGGGAATATTTAAGGAAGAAGCTATGGCGTTTACTTGTTTAATATTGTCTGTTATCTCCACTATAGCATCGTAGAACGAATTCCACCTAAATTACGTGCAAGTAAAGAATAGAAACTAAAATCATGCAACAATCAAAAAGCGAAAAGTTTTCATAAATGGTTTATATATAGAACAGTAATTGTCAATTTTATATAACATAAACACATAACATATATGTATTAGAGTGGCCGAAAAAACATGAAAAAAAAATATTCCCATAAAAAACAATATTAAAATTCAAGGTACGTGCAATATTAATCGATTGGATTCATCTTTTGCATACTTCTTTTTTCTAACTGTTAAAAGTTTAGAAGATAATTGAGATGGGGAAACATAAATATATTTACAAAATGTTAGACACCCTAATGTACACATGTA
>CABEGB010000552.1:0-25784 GCA_901521435.1 Crematogaster levior | reverse complement strand
GATCAACGAAATCGGCTATTTTGCACTTCCAATAACAGTGATTAACCCAACCGAGCGAGGCGCGTCCAAATCAATCTTCGTTTTCGATGACGTGGCATGCGATAAACAAGACGGGTGAGAGAATATTTCGATGGTCGAGCTGAAGATTGTTTCTACCACAGTCGTACGAGGTCACCAAAATCTCATACGCGACAATAATTTACCAACTTGTTAAACAGAATGGTAACAACTGAAACATGTACAACGATCACATGAATACGGACATGTCAAATGATGAATTTTGTGCGTTGCGGTTGCTAAGGCGCGAGTAAGGATTCGTAGATAGACAAGGACAGCTCGTTTAATAACGACGATGAAAAGATTAACGTTCGCAATACTGCGAAGTGGCGGTCGTTGCCGACGGTTGTATTTCTTCAAACGCAAGATCGACGTTTCTTCAACATGGCTGGCAGGAGCGCGAAAAGATTGTGAGGAGATTGAGAAACGATGCATCTACTGCAAGAAATATCACGCTTTGAAACCGGTAAAATGAGAGCGATATCAGACGAAGAGACACTGACCAATTATCGAGCCGCTGCAAAAATCGTTGATAACGAAGTACGTGAGATGAACTGGTGTCGCGTAACGATGAGACGGTGAACAAATGCCGGCCGTCCAGAAACGAAAGGATGATATGGAGTAAGATGAGGAAGTGATCGCTCGTTAATCGAATCACCGAATTTCAAGCGATATAGGTTGCGACGCAGACATGTACCGTTGACCTCACCGCGTGCGATGATCGAAACGTACAACTGATGACAAATGAACGATATCCTCGCTGCGAATGTTTCGAAACATGATTCACTGCAACAGTTGTTCACACGATGCAAACGTTGAGGTCAAGAAACGTTATATCATTTGGGTCCGCGAATAAAATACATCTTGCCTGTCTCACGCGGTGACAAAGAGAGCGGTATAGATAAAGTGTACAGTGCCTCGGCAAGGATGACGATGCTCGGTAGCAAACGTTTACGTGGACGACACGACAACACATACCGCGACGGTGCAGTCATATCGGTACGCCAGGTCTTTACATGAGCTGATTTTCAAGAAATTTCACGATGACGAATACACGGAAGATGACATATGCAGTACAAAATATACCGTTAATGACTAATGCCAGACGTACTACACGCGACACAACGAGCAACAGGATACAAGTACAAAGATGTAATCGCAACGTTACTATCGATTGAAAGAAGAACCGAGGAGGATTACCGCGCGGCGACGCTAAACGACAACGCGATTGATTACGTACCAGGATGCCCTAACAGCTAGTGGATCGCCTGCTCGAAGCTTCGCGCCAAGCTGGCCACAACGCTCACGACAACGAGATACTGTCGATCATCGAGGAACTTCGCGAAGCACTATTATAAATTAATCGACACACATCGTCAAACAGTCGATCGGTACTTATACGAAAATGTCGTCAATCAACAAATTTGACTACTGAACGGAGTAGCCACGCAACAGACATCGGCGCAGCCGATACCGATGTCGCCAACAAACTATGTGGAATACGCCTAAATTGCAGGAAAATCAGCAGAGAGAGTCAGACGAGAAGCAGACTGTGACGAGAAAGACGTACGAGCGTTACGACTGACGAGAAAGACGTGCAAGCGTTACGACTGCGATAAACGAACTCGGCGCAATACTAATCGAGCTGTAGGAACACACGAACGTCAGGAATAAGAACAGGTCAGAACGGTACGAACAAGAAACGGCTTTCGGTATGAACGGGCCGTAGGTAATCGAACTTTAACAACGACGAGCGAACAATAATGAACGGCCGGGAAACGGCTGCGAACGGCTCAGGGACGCCACGAACGACAGCAAACGACTGCTGAACGGCTGTCGGACGGCTATCAAATGGCTATCGAATGGCCAGAAACGGTCATGAACGGCCAAAACGCTATGAACGGGTCATGATCGTTATCGAACGCCAACGACACAAAGAACCGCTATTAAAAGATACGTTAAAAACAGAATCACTTTCGCATGTTACGCACACTGATGCCAATCATTTATAACGCACCGTCGAAACATGAATCGAAATCCACGCTGAAAACGACAACTAAGAAGACCATGCCCGCGAGAAGAAATTTTCACGAAGACGTTATAGTCTGGGACATGATGACCTGTATGGACATTGTCGAGATGCACATACTACGTTTCAACGGAGGCTACCAATACATACCACCGTCACGATGTATTGAGGTACGCGTGGCCAGCCGCTCAAGAGTAAAGGAAGCGAGATTTGCCGAAGCTATCGCCAAGATACCCGAGTATAAGAGATGTCCAAAACTTGCAAACCGATATGGGAAAGGAATTTTGCCAGACTGATGTGCACGTCTTTGAGGAACACGACATCAATCACTACTCCACGTATTCGGTGATGAAGGCACGTCACATATCCAATCGCATGCCGAACGATATGGAAGATGCTTACGCCACCCACCATA
The DNA here is from genome assembly GCA_901521435.1 of Crematogaster levior. NCBI lineage: Eukaryota > Metazoa > Arthropoda > Insecta > Hymenoptera > Formicidae > Crematogaster > Crematogaster levior. The sequence continues at coordinate 23,283 of CABEGB010000552.1, read as the reverse complement.
AATGATCGAGTGTTGCCGCGACTCCACAAATTATATAACGCGTGCATCGAACGATCGGCATGCGACCTACGACGTTACCCCGCGATCGCCAAAGACTCGACGACGGTGTACAGCACGATACATCGCGGTCACAGCAAAGTTCAAAGTGGCTAATCTTATACGCGTTAGCAAGGCTATTCATCTGAGAAAGGTTACACACCAATTGGATCACCGAGGTGTTTAAAATTACAAAGTACAAATACTAATCCTGCACGTATCACTGGAAGATTATCGAAAACTGTCGCTGGAGCGTTCATGAATACGAGTTGCACCGCGCGACTCACAGACGTATCTCGTGAGAAAGTACTGCGTAGAAAGGCACAAAGCATGCAAAGTGGTTGACCTGATGGATCGCACAATTCATGGACACAGACAATGATTTAATATAACTTTATTTCAACATATTATATGAAAATTGTATACATATATAAAAATACACATGCAATACAATATAAAAATACGTACAAAACTTTGTTAATCTTCACACAAATAATACATTTTCAAATATATATACAGCAATGAAGGTTGCAATCATGGCAAGTATTGTTTAATCTGGCACGACAGCACCGTCATCGTACGATGATTTTCATTTCAGACCGCACACCATGCAATGGACTTATACAAACTGACGACGTGTTATTTCACTGTCATTCAGGCACCGCGTGAATCATCGAACGCCATAGTCCGCGCCACAACGTTACTTTGACACCTCGCTTTTTCGTCTTTACCGTCCACCAAAGCATACATCTTTGCCCTGAGCCCAACGAATTCCGTCATGATCACACCGTTATTCTCATCTTTCATTAGACCGGGTATCTTTTTATTCGCGAGCGGTATACCGTACGCGTTGTCAATCGGATAATCGCTAGTGTCGAATCTCGCAATATCACGCTTCATCATCTCGTAAACATCGTCGCATTCGATGTGGTATACGAGACTATCGGTATCTGTGTACATTATCTTACAATTATCGCGATACAACGGTGCCATGTACTCGTGATGAAATTCATACAAACAGACTTTCGATATGTCAAGAATGCACATACCTACATATATCGGTTTGTTAAATTTCACCTCGAGTTTTCGCATTTCGACCGCGATTAAATTCTCGGAGAAGACGCTTCTGCTATGGAAATTCGGTTTTGCGATCATCGCCTCCGCGCCATACCGTCCGTTCCATTGTGTTATGAGTTTAACGTCGACATGATTTCGAACATTCTCCATGGTCTTTCCAAATACCGCGTTGTTCATTAGTTTATATAAGTTTTTTTCAAAATCGTTTGTCGCGAGAGTTCTAAATTTCGTATTTAGTTCGATGTAATCGCGAAGCCATGGAGATTGTGAAAACTCTAACACGCGGTGTATCTTTGTGACGCGAAGGCCATGACGCGTACACTGCTGCAGGTTACGGTAATGAATGATGTAACGCTTCTTATCATTGACTGTGACGAGAAGTTTTTCCTGTCGTTTACTGGGAGGCTTATCGCGTATCGGACAAAACGGTAAGTCGGTGTGCACATCGTGTATAGTTTGCGGATACTCGAGATCAACTTCGAGAACGTAACCTGTGGGCGAATCCGAAGCGATCGCGCTCGCGTCAAAGTTAGAGACGTCTTTGACCCATCGAAAATTCGCGTAAGGCAGCGGTTGACACATCGCCCACCCGTACAGATTGTTGACGTCAAAGTACATTAAATATGTGGAAGGTTTCGATGGGTCGTACGACTGCATGTACTTGTTATTGGCTCGCGCGTATCTACCGGAACATTGACTAAGACCGCCGCGTATTCCGCGTTCGATAAACATGACCATGTCAATGTCCGTGAGCAATTCGAAATTTATACGCGTATGTTTTAACATAGCGTCCCATGTAAAACCGGGCAAAGTATAATAATAAGCGGGATCCAAACCATAACTCGCCATACTACTATTACGGAAATTTTCAAAAATGTCAGCCAATAACAAGACATCCGTTTTTAAATATAAATCGCTGTATTCGCCCAAGGTTCGAATTGAGAATCGTTTCCACACATTCGCGGCGTGCGCGTAATTGCTCTCGGATACGGTCTCACCGGTTAATGAACTATAAAATGATTCGCGTGGCGGTAAACAGAGGTCCTCCAATTTATCAACGCAATCAATATATTCATACGGAAACACACCTTTTCTCGTCAAAAGATCAAAATCCTCAATCGATAATTGAGAAAATTCGGAACGTAAAATTTTCAACTTATCTTTAGTAAGGAACGATGCCAGTTTATCAAGGCTACTACTTAAAAATTTATATGAATCAATAAACCGTAATTTTATGCAATTATCGTTTGAGAATTTTGATCTTTCAGTGGTATCTACGACATTTTTTGTAAATGAAATATATTTTTCTTTTGTTATTGGTAAAAGATCAACTGAGCCTTCGAACGCGGTAGCTATTTCTTTAATAACAAAGTGAGAATCATAACCGGATAAATTATGGAAAACTATGGGAATTGTATGCGAATTTTTATAATTCAAATTGCAGTTTGAATGCGCGGGATCTCTGTAACGCCCGGTCAAGTGACAATGATCGCGTACTCGGTTGTCTTGCGTGAACGGTTTCTCGCAAATGTAGCAATGTGTCGCGCTACGGTACGCCTCCTGCTGCTCATTAGAAAGAGTTTCCATGGGGACATTTGTTGATAAAATTTGTTTTACGCGGTGCGCAAGATTTTCAAGTTCGCCGACGAACCACGCGACGCAATCTTTATCGCGGCGAAACCGATACGACGATAACGAGTCGTCGTACGAACACCGCACGTAATATGCAACGCTGAATACCTGATGGTGGTGCTAGTACGTAATTGTGGTTGAATTCTTGTCCGTCTTCTGCAGGATGCATTCAAGGTCGGCGTACACGATGAACGGAACTCGCTCCTTGTTACTCCAATTGCCAAGGCTGAGCCATTTGTCGTCTTCGCTTGGTAGTCGGATAGCGCAGTCGTTCATCTTTCCGCAGTCAATGGTGTGGGCTTCCAATTTCTCCTTTTTATGAAAATAGTGGAGACATCTGAAAAAAAATAATGTATATTTTTTTTTTATATATCTTTCAAGTAGTAACAATTATTTTAATAAATTTTATTAAGATGTACACTTACCGATCGCAAAAATATTTCTTATGATCTTTTCCGCTGAGTTGTGAGCTCACAAGGCGTGATAAATTTTTAATCCACGCGAAATGTCCCACGTTGTCCTGCGGATCCTCCACATACAACAAATTAATGTGCTTCTCCTTTTTATCACCGGTAAGTTGTAGCGGGAGAATGTTTAGCGTATTCTTCTTATTCTGCTCCCCGATGCCATATACGTTTATTGATATATTATTTAACCGTTCAAATTTATTGATATTTTTAAGAGTCATTGGAAACTCAATATCCTGAAGATTCAGCACTGTTGCATAGTGTGGATACGAGGTGCATCTATCGGCATTTTTCTCAACAGGATACAAAGCGGCGACTATCGACCATGCAAAGCAGGCATTGTCGGTCGATTTCACATTGATTACCGCTCTCTTCAATTTTATTTCTCGCGGCATTTCCACTCTACATCCCGCGTGCAATGGATTATGCTTGTTTACGTTGATGACCAAATTAAGTATCCGCGACAACGCCCATCCGCTATCCCGCTCCTGGAATTCTTCGAGGGATGCCAGGGTGGGTTCGATGATGCGTCGCTCGTACCAATCTTGCAGATCCGTTGTTCGATAGAGTTCACAATTTTTTGTATTAATACTTTTATTGGCACGTTTATCGCCGGTCACGAACTCCCCATTGAATATGGTGTTCACTTTTACGCTATTGTATTTTTCAATGGCGTCTTGCACTTGCTCGAGCACTACACCACCGGCGTCTTTTAGAAATGTTCGCGGTTCGATGTGATTTGTGTTAATCACCGCGCCTGTTAGTATGCGATTTTCAAATGCGGTCTCGATTTCTCGCCAAACGAGTCTCTCCGCGTTATCGCCACTTGTGCTCGCGTAATCGCCACCAACGTGCACAAAACGTCTTTCTAGTTGTTTCTTCAATCCCTCGATTCGCGCGATTCGAGCCACCAAAGATTGCTTATTTCCAATCGTGAGCCTTGGACGCTTAGCACGACTGCGTTCTTCGAGCTCTTCCATAAACTCGTCGCATCATTGCATCCACGCTAAACATTCTTCCGCGGTAACGACTTTATCAGCCTGCTCCAACAGATCGCGTTCCTCGAGATGCTCCATGTTTTATGTCACACTGCTTTATTCGAATTAATTCACTTCCACTTTTTACTGTGGTCAGCGACTTTGATAGCGGCCACGCGTTTTGGCGCTCTAACGCGACTTATTGTTAAAGATAGAAACTCTATTCGATGCACAGAGCAAGGTATATTCTCTTTCACGGATGATTGAGAACTGAACTATTGCTCAAGAAAGATCTTAAAGAGATGGAATTTTCAAAACTACCCAATACGCGTTAATGTTTTTTTTTTGGTGGGGAAAAAAACGGAAAGGTTTGCATGTAACCCGGTGACGCACTAGAATATCTAATCTTCCGGTGCCGGATATTTATAAAAAACCAAGTAATTTATGGAGTTATAAAAGAGAAATCTTTGTTTGGGCCTTATTGTCCCTTCGAACAAAAAAAGGTGAGAAAAAATTTTAGAAATTTGTGGCAATGTTTAAACATTATCGTGTGACGCACTAGAATATCTTATCTTCCGGCGCCGGATAAAAACTGAGTGATTTATAGGTTTTATTTATTTATTTATTTATTTATTTATTTTTTATAAGTAGAAATAAAAAAAAAAAATTGATTATTTTATTATAAGGAAAAATTGAATTAATTGATTGATTATTTTATTATAAGGAGAAATCAAAATTATTTAATTGACTGATTATTTTATTATAAGGAAAAATTGATTTTTTTAATTAATTGATTATTTTATTATAAGGAGAAATTGATTTTTTATTAATTGATTGTTTGATTTGATTGGTTGATTAATTTAATTTTTTGATTAATTTAATTGATTGGTTGATTAATTTAATTGATTGATTAATTTAATTGATTGATTAATTTAATTGATTGATTAATTTAATTGATTAATTGATTAATTGATTAATTAATTACCCCCCCCGTGACGTCATACCCCCACTCCTGTGACGTCATACCCCCACTCCAAAGTGAGTTAGAACCGGCCTAGCTTTACTACTAATATCTCAAAAAAGACTAAATTTAATTTACAACAGTTTTTATATGCTATTGACTTGGTCCTGTCATCTACGAGCTTTGGTTTTGGAGGGCGATTTTACGAACAGATTTTCGGCAGTCCTATGGGATTTCCTCTCTCTCCCATCTTGGCCGATTTAATTATGGAAGACTTGGAGACTTATTGCATAAACCGTTTAGATTTCAACATTCCGGTATTTTATAGGTATGTTGATGACATTTTTATGATTGCTCCTGGGACTAAAATCAGTTTGATATTGAAAACATTCAATGACTACCATCCTCGTTTAAAATTCACGCATGAAATGGAAACTGACTCCTCAATACCTTTTTTAGATACCTTGGTAATCAGGGATGGAAATAAATTAATAACAAATTGGTATAGAAAACCTACGTTCTCAGGACGTTGAATTTTTTCTCGAACCATCCACTAAAATATAAAATTAACACCATCAAGAATCTGGTAGACCGAGCCGTGTTATTATCTGACAAACGATTCCATGACACAAACATTTCCATTATTAAAGAAATTCTTAAAAATAACGGTTACCCGTTAGAGATGACTAAGAAACACATAAAACAAAGACTTAAGAGTTTAAAATTCAGACAAATGGACAATAGGACAAGTCATAATAATTTCGACGCGAGGCATTGCATATCGGTCCCTTATTCTAAAGAAATAGGTGATGAGGTTGGTAGGGTACTAAGGAAGATTAACCTTGATGTCGTGTTCACCATTCCAAATAAACTAAATTATCTAATAAAAAAGGGAAAAGACAAAATAAGTATATTGAAACAAATTGAAATAGTATATAAAATAGATTGCAAAAATTGCAACAGTAGCTATATAGGCCAAACAAAAAGACATCTTGAGACCAGACTGAAGGAGCACAAAAATGACATCAACAAACCAATAAATAATTACTCGGTAGTTAGTAAGCACAGGTCTTCTTACGAGCATGAATTTGATTGGCAAAATCCAACAGTTTTACACCAGGAAAGACATACCAGAAAAAGAGAAACTGCCGAAACGATGTACATAAAAAAATACAATACAACTATCAATTTACAGAAGGACACGGAGAGCCTAACTGCAATCTATGACGGTGTAATTAATATTTTATAAGAGACCTATAGAGTTTTGACAATTTTTATACATCTGTGTTTGTCTGTGTGTACATAGATAAACGCTTTTTGTTGATATTTATACTTTGACATGTTGGTTAAGGACGTAGAATATGAGAGAACGTTACTTTCAGTCTTGAATTTGCCGTCATAGATTTACGACGGGCATTTTGTGTTTCACGTATTGACACCGCACTTTTGACAACTTCATATTTAGACTCCTTTCGACACACAACGCATTGTAAGTTGCAAGTAAAATGTAAAATGTAAAAACACGTTATAAAATGTAAAAAATGTAGGTGTGATTTATTAGTTGTAATTTTGGTCACTTTTAGTGGACATGCGCTGTTGATCTGTAATATTGTCTGAAGAGGACCCAAACCAAGGGTCGAAACGTAGCGAATAAAGCTATCAATAGTGCCAGGTTGCCGTCAACAATTGTTGTTTTATTTGATTTTTAACCGCTGGCGAAGAAAAGATTATCTTTTGAAGTATTTTTTTTATTTCTGATTTCGTCTTCATTTTCTTGTATAGAAATTTAATGTAAATTTTAATGTAAAACAAATAAAAATCTAAAGAAATTAATCTTAAAACATATTTCATTAATCTTTAAATATACAGGGTGAGTCATCTGAATCTATCACCTCCAATAACTCGTTTGGGTGGCCAGGTATCGAAAAAAGTTTCATATAAAAGTTGTAGGGTTTCGAGGGGGAACCAAAACGGCGTACCTTTCAACTTTTGGTTTTGACCGGAAGTGGGTTACTTCAACCGGAAGTGGTTTTTTAAAATGGAAACCCCCCTTTTTGACACCGGAAAATGAAAGAGCGGAAAATTTTACGTTCAGATATGACCTTGGCTGTTTTAAAAATTTCAAGATGGCGGACAAAAGTTTTAGTCAACCGATTTTCACCAAATTAAGTTTACGAGGGTTTTTGGGGTTGCTGATCACGAATCTGAAGTCAGATTTGCAAAATTCAAAATGGCGGATCCAAGATGGCAAACAATTTCAATTGGATGGTGCGCCAGCACCAAATTTAATTTCGGCTAAAAATTTCGTCCGCCATCTTGGAACCGCCATTTTGAATTTTGCAAATCTGACTTCAGATTCGTGATCAGCAACCCCAAAAACCCTCGTAAACTTAATTTGGTGAAAATCGGTTGACTAAAACTTTTGTCCGCCATCTTGAAATTTTTAAAACAGCCAAGGTCATATCTAAACGTAAAATTTTCCGCTCTTTCATTTTCCGGTGTCAAAAAGGGGGGTTTCCATTTTAAAAAACCACTTCCGGTTGAAGTAACCCACTTCCGGTCAAAACCAAAAGTTGAAAGGTACGCCGTTTTGGTTCCCCCTCGAAACCCTACAACTTTTATATGAAACTTTTTTCGATACCTGGCCACCCAAACGAGTTATTGGAGGTGATAGATTCAGATGACTCACCCTGTATAATAATCAATCTAAATTATGTATAATTAATGATCAATCTGAATAATCAATTTTAATAATCAATCAAATATAATCAATTTGATTAATATTCAATCTTATATTTCTTTCAATATTTCATAAATTTATTTTTTAATAATTTGTTGTCAAATATTTAATTTTAGATTAATCAACAGACTAAAATAATTTACTACAGACTAAAATAATTTACAGACTAAAATAATTATTCAAATTTAAGATAAAAGTTGAAACCTTTTAAAAGTAACAATTAATTTTTTTATCTATAAGTTTCTCTATATAATATATTTTAGATCTTTTATAATTAAACGGATTTAAAAATTTAATATTACACAAAATATTTAATATAATTTGAGGTACCTGGAATCATATCATTTTCACAAGCATTTTCTATAGCTTCATCATTTTCTTTCTTATTATTGGGATTATTTTCATTTTCGTTTTTGCCACTTGCAGATTGTAGTAATCTAGACATTCGTAAAATTTCTCGATGAACTATTGGCATTCTATAATGTTCACGATGAATTTTTTCTTCATGTCCCATAAAATTAGCAAGGTCCGTAACTTCGGCATCCGTTAAATTTAATTTGACTCCTAATGTTGCTACATGTTTGCGCAGAGTAGTACCTTGTAAAGTTTCAGGCTGATTAGCTCCACATTCAATTGAAAATTTGCGCATTAGATCACATGCTTTTAAGTATGCATGTTTATGACAATCTATATTGGGAATACCAAAAACATAAGGATTTGCTAACACCAGCTTTTTTTCTGAATTGAAGAATTAATTCTACACATTCTTGTAATTCAAAATCCAATAAAACAGATACAGTGCGATTTAACTTTCCACGTATCGTAAACCGCACATATTCCTTTGCTATTTTTTGACATTCAAGTGAAAGTGCATTAAATGCATCCGCATTCGTTTTTGGATCAATTTTTTGATGATTTTTATAGTCTTCAATTAAAGTTCTTTCCATTTCTCCTGCTCTTCGTCTATTAAACAGCTGTATTGATATTAATGTACACTCAGAAAGCTTTAGCCAGTCTTTGAATAAAAATTTTTGTTTTAGATTAATTAAAGCTATATTACGTTCTATTTTTAAAAAGTTCTCCAATTTCTTAATATTGTCAATGGAAGGAAGAATAACTTTTTTTTTTCTTTTCAGTTGTTGTTGCGTTTCTAAAGCAACTTTATTAACTGCTGGACCATATTCATTATTTAACAAGGTTAAAAAGTTTTCTACTTGTTTTTGTTTTACAACATTGTCTTCAAATATCACCAAAGAAATTAACGTTTTTCCAGCACTTTTTAATAATGTGCCTAATGAAGTTGCTAATGATGGAATTTTGTAAGTCTTTGTTAAAATATCAAAACCAGCAAGAGTGTTTATGACATCGATACATATTCCATAATATTTTGGGTGATAAACTGATGACAAATCATCTACATCTTTACAATGTTGTCTAATTTCTAAAAGAAAACGACCAAGTTGTCTTAATCGCTGTCGTATCATATCATGATGATGTGGAGATGGATATTTTAGACAAAGTTTATTTCCATGTTCCATGATTAATTGATCATAACGAATAAGGCGCGTTATTCTATCGTCACGACATCGTGGCATTACTATTTGACGTAAAACGTTGTCAGCCTTTTTTTTGCGGAGGAGGGGAAAATCTTCTGTGCACGACTCTTAATTCGACAACCGTGAGGTCCAAAGACCCCCGGTCCCCGGCACAAGGCCGAAAGACACCCGAGTGCCCGTACACCCGGGTAGTGTGGGATTCGATCATAGATACATCGCAGGAAGATTTTACCATGATCGCCTACTCACTAAAAACCCCTCCTCAGGCATTTAGCCTACCTAAGAGAACAGCGGGAGCGCTGGAAGCATTGTGTGCATACATCAGAGACTCCCGCTCTCATGCGGAGTTACTCTCCCCATCCGATCGGGTGATCCATTCACAGTATTATATACACCTATGTACACATCTTATCTATCTATTATTATTATTATTTGTATATACACACCCTATGCTATGTAATACTATATATACAGGGTGTCCCATTATAAAACATCCAGTCGAATATTTCGAAAACCAAGCCCGGGAAAGAAAAATTTTTCAGACAAAAGTTATTTGGTTTTAAGGGGCCCATAAGATGATACCATTGGTTTGACCTTGAAGAATTATTTGAAAGTTACATGAAAGTCACCTCAATTTTTTTAAATGGCATCCCCTATTTTTTATTACATATTCTTGTAGCTGACTTCAAGAGCTTTCCAAAACACTATAATAAAGTATTTTTTCATGAAGTATTTTCCGAGTTATAAAGCTTGAAATAATTTCATAATTTTACATAAACTGTAAAATATCTCGTAAAATATTTACTTTTCGATGACCTTACCTCAATACTTTTATGCACAGAATAATGAGAGGAACCAATTGGTGTCAAGAAAACACATAGTTGTTTTTAAGAAAAAATATGCAATTTGTAACTAACAATTACATATTTTTTCTTAAAAACAACTATGTGTTTTCTTTACACCAATTGATTCCTCTCATTATTCTGTGCATAAAAGTATTGAGATAAGGTCATCGAAAAGTAAATATTTTACGAGATATTTTACAGTTTATGTAAAATTAAGAAATTATTTCAAGCTTTATAACTCGGAAAATACTTCATGAAAAAATACTTTATTATAGTGTTTTGGAAAGCTCTCGAGGTCAGCTACAAGAATATGTAATAAAAAATAGGGGATGCTATTTAAAAAAATTGAGGTGACTTTTATGTAACTTTCAAATAATTCTTCAAGGTCAAACCAATGATATCATCTTATGGGCCCCTCAAAACCAAATAACTTTTGTCTGAAAAATTTTTCTCTCCCGGGCTTGGTTTTCGAAATATTCGACTGGATGTTTTATAATAGGACACCCTGTATATATATACATGTTTATCTACACCTATGTTTGCAATGTGCGTGCGCACCCGCACGCCCAACCCAGACGTGCCCCCATTGTTATGCCCGCTCAGGTCAGGGACCCTGCGCACAGAACATGCAGGCACCTGCATGCGCACGCGTGCGCACACGCACACACACATACTTGCATTCCTATCTATCCAGAAGGATCAGTGGAGGGCGGCGGCAGCGGCGCTCGCTGCTGCCCCCTCTCCGCTTCCTCCTTTACTTTCATAACTGCCTCGTAGTACTCGGAGAAGGCTGTCCAACCCTCGCGGGAGGCTATCGTGTTCTCAAGCAGGGGCCCCAGCTCTAAATTTGGTTCTACCACTTCCACCAGCCTGGCCCGTTGCGCGGACTATGCGGAGCACTCAGCCAAGGTGTGCTGAGCCGAGTCCTCCTGGCTCGCACAGTGCGAGCACTCGGGGGACTCGGCCCTGCCTATTCTGTACAAGAATGCATTAAAACATTCATGCCCCGTGACTATCTGCGTTGTCCTGAATGTCAGCTCCCCTACGGATCTTTCCAGCCAGTTCTTAAGACGAGGAACCAGGGCTTCCGCAACTCTAACCCCTGAGCGCGATTGGTCGGTACCCCTTAGCCTCCTCCGCCACTCCGTAAGTGCGCGGCTCCTTTCCGCGGATTTGATCGCGTTTTTCTCCCTCTCCGGAAGGGGGTCTTGCTCACACTCCTCCCTAGCCTCTCGCAAGCGGAAGTACGTCCTCTGCAGTCTCTTGGCCGCTATATCCACCGGCACGATGCCGGAAAGGATGGCGGCTGCCCTATGCGATACCGTGCGATAGGCTGAGATCACTCTAAGCGAGAGTGATCTCTGGACCCTCGCAATATTTCCTCGTATGTAACGGTCACACAGCGCTGACCCACACAGGAGTTCCATACATGACCGAGTGGACGACTTCCACGTATAATCGCCTTCGTCGTCCACCCGGCCCCCGCAAATTAGGCATGATTCTGTTCAGGGCAGCCGCCATCCCCTCCACTTTCGGGAGCAGTCGTCGAAAATGCTCGCCAAAAGCACCAACGACTGTCGATCGTTAGACCTAAGTATCGTATGGTCCGCCCCACTTTTATACTCGTCCCCCCTACGCGTATACTTCCCTCCGGGATTGGGTCCGTACGTCTAACAAAGACTATAGCCTCCGTCTTAGGAAGGGCCACCTTCAGACCCAGGCTGCATATTTCTTCGATAATCTTTGCAACTGCCGTCTCCGTTTTAGCCGTTGCGTCCCGGAAAGTATCTCCGCCGGCGACTACGATCGTATCATCCGCGTAGCAGATCACTCTGCACCCTTCCGGCAGCCTTACCCGCAGTACCGAATCGTACGCGACGTTCCACAGGGTCGGCCCAAGGACCGATCCCTGCGGAACCCCGCGCGTTATCCGTCGTGTGTGTACCTTACCCTGGTTGTCTAGATATGACAGCGTCCGCTCGTCCAGGTATGCCGCTAGAATCGCCCTGAGGTACCCTGGAACTCCTTTCGTGGCCAGCGCCTCCATTATCACCACCCATGGAATGGTGTTGAAGGCGTTCTTTATGTCGAGCCCGACCGCCAGCGCCGTTCCCCACGCATCCAGAGTCTGCCTTACCGTCGCCCGAAGAGACAGCACCGCGTCGATTGTTGACTTTCCTCGCCTAAACCCGTATTGGAGAGGTGACAGACTGTCCGAGTCCTCTAGGTACCTCTGCAGTGTGGCCACCACGACTCTCTCCAACAACTTTCCGCCTTCATCGAGCAGGCAGATGGGTCTGTACGATGTGGGTTGACCGTCCATTTCGCTGGGCTTCTTCAGGAGAACCAGCCTGGCCCTCTTCCACATTGCAGGGAATTGTCCTTCCCTTAGGCACCCGGTAAAGCAGCTGGCCCACTTGTCGGCCAGCATTCCCATGGTCCCCACCATAACCCTGTCGTGGATGCCGTCCGGCCTCGGCGCTCTTCCGCCCCGGATCTTTCTGGCTGCCGCCTCCACTTCGTCAGCTGTTACCGACATATCTGGGTCCCATGCCGAGACAATGTTTGTGTCTCGGTTGGTCGTTCCCGTCGGAAACAGGTGGTCGATGATGCCGTTCACCTCGTGTGCCGGCAGTGTCTCGCATACCGGCGGACCAGCTGTTTGCAGTCTCTTCATCACGATTTTATAGGGCTTTCCCCATGGGTCGTCATCGATCGTGGCGAGCAGCTCGTCCCAAGCCTTCTTCTTCGCCTTCATAACGGCATTTCTAAGCGCTTTCCTAGCCGCCCTCAGCTCTTGATCCATACGCCTCTTCCCCTCGCCCTTGTGGCCCTTCTCCAGCACTTTACAGATTCCGCGCGCAGCGCCGCGATTTCAGCGTTCCACCAGTAAGTGGATCTCCGCCCTATAGGCCCCCTTGAGCGTGGCATAGCGACTTCTGACGCCTGATGGAGAGTCGCGCCGAGCCATTTTGCCAGATCTTCCCCTGTTGCTGTCTCGTCATTTGGGGCAGCCCACATCCTTGCTTCCACTGCCGCCCTCAGCAGGTCCATATTTATTTTATCCAGCTGCCACTTAGGAAATGCTCTTGTTCCGCTATTGCCCGTGCGTTCGGCATTTCGCTGAGTGCCCAGCTCAATGACCACATACCTATGGTCTGAAAGCGTCTCCGTCTCCTGATCGACCCTCCACCTGGTGACCAGCTTTGCTGCTGCTGGGTTTGCCCAGGTCACGTCGACCACCGACTTACTTCTGGGGTGTACGCAGGTTGATGTTATGCCCTGGTTCAGGAGACTCAGTCCACTGGCTGCCGCCCAGTCGACCAGAATGCCTCCTCTACTATTGACCCCTGTATCCCAGCATCTCGATCTCGCGTTAAAATCTCCAGCGATCATGAGAGGTTTTCGTTCGTGCCTCCCTATCACGGCGCTTAGGTCGTCTAGAAACCTCTCAAAATGTGGGACACTTCTGGAAGGGGAAAAGTATGTGCCTACCATCACCATTCCTCCCCATTCGACCGCGACGTAGTTTGGTCCTTTTTTGATAAATTTACACATACCTTTGTCTTCCGCACCAGGCCACCATATCGCCACTGATGGGGGATCCTCTGCCGCGGTCCACCACCGTGGGTCATCAGGAACACGGTACGGTTCCGCTATAATTGCAAGGGAGGCCCCTGTCTCCCGCATTGTCTGCAGGAGCAGATCTTGGGCCCCCCTTGCATGATTCGCGTTGAACTGTATAACTTTACGGCACATTTACGTTTTCCGTCTCCATCTCTTCTTCTCCTGCGATCCTCCGTGTCGCAGTTGTCCTTGCTGATGCGTCGTCTCTAGCGGGTTGGCAGGGCGGGCACTCCCTGCTACCGGCACGGTGTTCCGACTTCAGACCACGTTCCTTGCATACCGGGCAGCTAGGGCTTTTCCGGCAACGGTATGCCGCGTGTCCCTCTTCGCCGCAGTTAAAACAACACGCAGATCTATCAGCTGTGCTGGGGCACCTCTGCCGTGCATGCCCCACCGCCCAACACTTGTAGCACTGGAGTGGACGTCGCTCCAGCAAAATCACCCTTGCCGACGACCACCCCACTCTCACCCGTCCGATCTCAGATACTTTGAGTGCGTACGTGAGCGGGCATCGGACCCAGATCGTGCCCAACCCATTGCGGCCGATCCTAATCTCTCCCGTTTGAATTTCAACCGCACTCACACTCCCGGCTCTGGCTAATGCCTCCACAACGTCCTCCGAGGTCACCGAGTCGTCCAAATCCAGAAGCCTTAGTTCTGCCCTGCGGGTCGGGCGGGTCACCCTGACTCCTTGCTCGCCCAGCACTGTCCGCAGTTGCGCTGCCAGCTGGTCCGCCTTGTGGGCAGATTCCTCACCCGGAATCTCAATCAGTAAGGCCTCGGTGACCGTCCTCCTCATCCTAGTATCCTCGATCCCCATATCTTCAAGGGAGATTTCCTCCCTAGCCTTCTTTAAAATTTGGGCGTACGTTTGTCCAGCCTCTCCACCAATAATAGCCACAGCCGCCATTTTCGGAACCCTTCTGCGGGGGGGAGCTCTCCCCCTATTCGAGGGAGGGGGTTCCCTGTTGCCCGTGGGTCGCTGCGCTCTTCTTTCCATCGTGCCTGGCCTGTCTCTAATTTCCTCCTTCTTTCTCCTCTTTCTTCTCTTAGTCACCGGACTCCACTCTTCCGTCGGTGTTGGCGGCGGTAGACTCGAAGAGTCCTCCTGTTCCCTCGTCAGTCCCTGCACGAAGGGAGGGGGTCTAGTTCCTCCATAACCTCTTTGCCCGCTGTCAGGCTGTGTTCTACTCCGTCGATCAAACGTTCTGGGATCCTCCGATAGGTCGATCCTCTTCGACATTCCTTTCAGAGCAGGGCGGAATGCTGGAGGCAGCGCGTTCGTCCGCGGCAACCTCTTTTCTAACGGTACGGGTTCACGTTCCTTACCCAACGGGCCTCTATCGTTTACCCGCTCATCGGAGCTATCCATCGTCTCCCGGTCCTTCGTTCGTACACTCCGGTTTTTCCTCCTAGGAGCAGGGGTCCGTTCTTCAGTGGAGTGAAACACTTCCTCTTCTCCGGATTTGCTCATCATCCTACCGAGTGCGATGGTCACTTCTTTTTTCCCCGAGTATGTTTTGTCCGTGGGCCTTTCCTTTAGCTTGTTCCTTAATTCCTCATTTTCTTTTTCGAGAGCAGCGCACCTCTCTTTATAGGACTCCGTTCCTTCAGCACTTGACGTTCGTACCATCATTTTCTCCATTGCAGCCTTAGCCAAATAGATGCCCTGCTTGATCTGTCGGTTGAAGTCCCCCTTTATCTTCGGGGACTTATATTGCGCCTCTTCCGCTTGATCAAGCAGTCTGCAGACCTCCGCTGCCATCTCCGCCATCGTCATAAGCTCCAGGTGAGCCACCTGGCTCTCAAACAGAGCCCTCTGCTCCGAGGTTAGTGTTCTTCTCTCCCTCCCCTTTGGGGGAAAACGTTGTCAGCCTGACTTGCGTATCTACCCATGATTTGCCGACTAAGAACAGGACAAACTTTAGTACCTTTACGTTTTTGATCAATGCAATGTTCTGTATGATGTCTTAAATTTAATTTATTAAAGAATCCTTTACACCTTGGACAAGCAGTATAATTCTGGGCAGTGTTTTTAAATTTTTCAGCAGGTCTTCTGCAAATTATCAATTCTCCAGTATTTACGTCATTATTAATATTATAATAAAAATCTCCTTCCTTCCGCAACATATTAATCAAATTTCTTCTTTCTTTACACTGTTTCGGCAAGTCAGTAAAATCTTTTACTCGTTTTTCATTTTTATGTTTTCTCTCTAAATGTCGACTAATTTTTGATTGCCACGTTCTGCAAAATAAACAGAAATGTTTTCTGAAAGTACGTTTAGATCCTTTTGGTGGAGCTGATTCAATATACATTTCTTCATCATTGCGCGATGACTTGCCACGAATATTGGTTGTTAATAAAATATTCAATCCTGAATTAACTGAATTATTGAGAGAACTACTTTTTCTTAAACTTTTATTTGCAGATGTATTGTTTGAGATATGTTCATCCTCTTCTGCAGATGAATATTCAGATAGAATGTACTCACTACATGAGTCAGAAAAATAATCGTTATTTTGAAAATCTAAAATAGTAACCAAATAGAGGGTGTTCCAAACTCATGAGGTGACGCGAGACGGGTCGGGGAGCGGGGGTTTTTGCGGGGGGAATGCCGTAAGAGATGGGTGAGGGGGGAGAGACGGAAGGCGATTCGAGTCCCCCTGTTTTGTTGTGGTGGGGGGATGCCATGGGTTTTAATCCCCACATTGGGTGCGGAGAGTAATGAGTTTGAATCCTCACATGGGGGCGGTGCAGAACAATTGGTTTTGAATCCCCACATGGGTCGGAACGTCCCCGCGGGTGCACGGGAGGATCTTATCGATGTAGTTGTAGGTTAGAAACCCCCGTGGTGTGGGTTACAAACCCCCATGGTGTGGGTTAGAAACCCCCATGGTGTGGCGTTGTCGTCGTCGACGTCCGTGAGACGCGCGCTTGTCCGCCGGAAGTCGCGGCGGCGCGTCTTCCGCCGCGCGTTATTTTCGTCCAAGATATCGTGTTTTTTCGCGTCGAGGGACGCGACCTTTTCTCATCCGGGAAATCGCGTTTTTTTTCGAAACGGATTCGCGTTTTGACGACGGCGGGGTGGTGGAGGGCGACGACGGTATAAGAGCGTTTCCATCGTTGCTTCGATCGTCGGTGATTTTTCGATTCGACGTTAGATCAATCATAGAAAAATGAGGTTATTCGATGAAAGATCCGAGGAAGAGAAAAATCAGTTTTACGGTCCGATCGATGGAGTGAGGCCTGAGGACCATCAGGTATACAAAAATTTTTTAAAAAGTTTCTGCATCAAACCGTTGGAGTCTCAAACGTGCTACTTTTTACCGTCCAAACCGTCTATGAGAATTTGTCGATCATGTTTCGAATCCGTGGAAATGGAACCGAACGATTTGGATGATGACGAGTACGAGGAAATGACATCGGATCAACATATCATTAGTGGACCATTATTCGGATTATCTCTCGAATACGAAGAGATGTGCAACGATTGCGACCAAAAAATACTGCGCGCTAGATTCGCGCGCGATTGTAGAGATTGTTTGGAGACGTTTCTCGGTTGTATCGAAATATTTGACCGTAGAGCATCTTTTAAAGTAAATTATCGAAAAGTTGAACCTTATTTAAGACAAGCGTGAAGTTTGAGAGTGTGTTGAAATCGCGTTCGTTGCGTTTTCTCGTCCGGGAAGTCGTGCCGGGCGAGGAGAGAGGGTCTTTCAAAGCGATTTTCGCTTTGTTAGATTCCATATGTGCGAGGAAGGGATAGTGATAAAAGCGTCAACGTTTTACGCATTTGAAATCATTAGCGATCGAGGAAACAGTGGGTCGACGCGAGGACGAGATCGTTCGCGGAGAAGAAGAAATCATGGACAAGAACGAGTCAGCGTCGCTCTCGGGGAACGAGATATTGCAGCTTGCGGGGAACGAAGCGGAGCCATCGTTTCTCTCTTTGTTGGATCTGATGCTGGAATTATGGGACCCCTCCTCGCCGGCGACGCGCAATATCAGATTGGTGCTCGGTACTGTTTCGACGTATCTGAAGACGCGCGAAAACGCGGATTCGAATGCGGACGCGTTCGCGAGGGGCGAGAAATGAAACGCGTGTTGGTGGATACGCATAGAGCATGGATGGAGAAGAGTTCGATAGAAGCGTTCTCAAAACGCGAATTGCTCTCTTTCGTTCGATTCAACGTGTCGAAGCAGTTGCAAGCGAATCTTGTGAATGACCTGATGACTGAGGAGACCTTCAACGAATGGGTCAACGAATACAAAGGGTGTGTGGTTGGTACGACGTTGGATCGCGTTGCGTGTGAGGATGTATTGGAAGGACTCGATGTGTTGTTCGATTTAACTCCGGAGCAAGATCCGGAGATGATCGTTCAGAATATGACGAAGCTGGAGAACGGTCGTTTGCTCACCGTGAAGACGCCAGGTGAGATTGGTAGTCAAATAATACGTGTCTACGTGTACGACACAGTTGATGTAATGAACAAGGAGAAGCGTCATTGGTGGAAATACGCGAAACTGCGAACGCAGTTTTTGAGTTCCTCGGCGAAGACGGATAGTACGCAGCAGCTGTTGAATCAGTTGTTCGAGGTTGTGGTGCGGCGATTGACGAAAATTCCTGGAGTCGTGAGAGAGACGATGAATGTCGCGGACGATAGCGTTTCGCGGCAACGTTGCAGTGCCAAGAGAAAACCGAGCGATGACAACAGTCTCGAGTTTGTTTAGCAAGAACAAGAGAGAGATCATCGGACGATGCGTTATGTGACATAAAAAAAATTATATTTTAATTATGTTTATAATCATTAAAAAAAAATGTATTTTAACAATTATATCTTAAAAATATATTGGTATTGATTATAACAAAAATTATATTGATTATATTGAATATCGTTGAGATGGAGGAAGGAGTATTTAATAAAAAGAATGGTATACGGGGATTAGTTTTTTTTTATTTAACATTGATATAACACTTTAGATTTTAAAACAGAGAACCGCTAGTTCGCAATCGACGATGTTGTCGCGGTTGAAATTCTCACTGTCCCGTATCGCTCGCGGAACGTTCTCGGAATTCGTCGCGCTGTTCGCGATCTCGAGGAAGCGCGAGAACGTCGCGTCGACGTTTTTCGTTGCTGCGTTCAAAGAGGCTACGATGCGCTCGACGCAATAATCATGGTCGAATAGAACGCGTACGGTGGAGAGCGATAAGACCAAACGAGTCGTAGATGTTTCCAGACGCAAGACCGAAAGATTATTGATCTTTCCAAATCGTAGCGTTACATTTCCAACGTTGATCGGCGTCGCGTCGTTGCTGATGGACTGCAGATTCGACAGTACGATGTTTTTCCGCTCGACGAGTCTTTGCCACGTTTCGGGAGAGAACGAGATCTCCTTCCCGTGGCAGTCTCCCAGAACGATGTTACGTAGGAGGGTGAATCGACGACGATACCGATGTCCAAAAATTTGTAACCCGTTTTAGTCAACGTATATCTTCTCGTTAGAATTCGAGTTCGACGATACATCATGTCGATATCGATGACACCTGAAAGAAATAAAAAACGTTTAATAAATGAGGAGTTTAATAACACAGGCCAATAAAATGAGGCCGACCTCCATACCCAGAAACCGGAGTATACTTTTCCGAAGGTTTTCGATGCGCTGAATCCAAATCTGGCCACAGAATTGTTCTGTCACGTCAAGATTTTGAGATATCCTAACCTAAAAGTGCAAAAAAGACCGTTTTTGCCCATTTTCAGTAAGTTTTTGTGGCGGAAGAAAATTTTTGTTCGCAATTTGGCAAAAACCATGTTAAAGTGCTATTCATCAGCTTTAAAATGCTTTTTTAGTCATTCCGATACGATTTTTTTTCATCGAGTTATGGAAGTTTTTGTCAAAGCACGATTATGATTTTCATACATGTAGTAAATGTGTAAATGTATGAAAATAAGTAACAAAATTTTGAGGTTACATATGCACGGCAGGTTTATTTTCACAAAAAAGTACACTCGGGTTCTTAAAGTACAGTTATGTAATTTTTTTTAATTTCAAAACTTTTTTTTCGAATTACGTAATTCTTCCTTCTTTATTTTCGTATTCTGTCAATATCAATACCAGTGTACTTGTTTGTGAAAATAAACCTGCCGTGCATATGTAACCTCAAAATTTTGTTACTTATTTTCATACATTTACACATTTACTACATGTATGAAAATCATAATCGTGCTTTGACAAAAACTTCCATAACTCGATGAAAAAAAATCGTATCGGAATGACTAAAAAAGCATTTTAAAGCTGATGAATAGCACTTTAACATGGTTTTTGCCAAATTGCGAACAAAAATTTTGTTCCGCCACAAAAAATTACTGAAAATCGGCAAAAACGGTGTTTTATGCACTTTTAGGTTAGGATATCTCAAAATCTTGATAGAACAATTCTGTGGCCAGATTTGGATTCAGTGCATCGAAAACCTTCGGAAAAGTATACTCCGGTTTATGGGTATAAATTTTGTTGGCCTGTGTAATGTGTGTGTGTGTGTGGACTCACGCATCTTTTTCCTGTCATCCAATTCATCGTTTGACGCGTCTCTCTTCCTCGCTTCTCCATCGTTTGCGGTAGATCGTTGCTCGACGAGTGCCGAATAATCGCGTCTCTCTTTCTCTCACTCCTCTTCTTACGTCACGGTCGACGGATCGCGCGAGACTAGTTGTTCGAGCGGTCGAATGTCAGTTTTTAAACGTTATAATTATTATTTTTAATATGTATTAATTTTCCACTTTGCGGTAGAATGTTATCTACGCGTCGCGTTTCTCCTCGTTGTCGCTAGTGAATACGCTCTTGATTCGAACGACTCGATCCAACAGCTCGCAATTGCTGCAACAGTCCGTCTCGTGGACAAGTGACGCCGACAATCTGCAGATCGAATTCGCCGGCTGACATCACGGCTCGCGTGAATTCCTTGAATATGTAGAACTGTCGTTCGGAGATGAAATATAAATTTCCATCGATGTATCGGAAAACTGACGTAACGCTGGGTGGTATCCCCGGAAAGATCGTTTGAATGGGGAAATGTTTAACGACTCTCATGGTGCAGTCGTCTATTTCGCCCACGGCGTAGTCGTTGTACAGTACGTAGGATCGCCCAGTATTAGTGTTCACAGCAGTGTTTATTTTCGCGTCCGTCGGAAGTCCGAAGTCGCTGAGCGTTCTCGGCCACGTTGTTCTTAATGAAAAATCTGGGTAATCGGTCACGTATATCAGATTATCTATGAATAGTGCAAGCTGACTCGCGGGAGTCTGATATGCGGCCGAGATGCGCGTGAAGTTCGAGGGAAGGAACTTCATGTATATCGACAGCGATATCGGCTCACCGTAAGTTTTTCCGTTCAAATCGACCGACCATATGTATTTTTCGTGCGCGATGTACATTTGCGAATCCAACAACAATATCGCGTCGACGCGTCGCAGAGCGCACAGATCCGTAGGAGTGTTTCTCGGTGTCGTTTTCGGCGTGAGTGTTGTTGTTGTTGTTGTTGTTGTGGGGATCGGTGGATCATCCTGCTGTTTAGCACCATAGAGATTTTGAATGTTGAAAACGTCCTCACGACTGAGCGCAACTGGATAAGCTTCGTCCGGCGCGTATGCATACATCACCGAATTTTTGCGTTAACTGTGAGATAATCCTAGGGAATGCCCGATTTCGTGCGTCAACGTTTGAAGAAGATAAAATTTGTCTTGCGGATTTTTATCTACACGAATATGCCAGGGTTCCATTTGATCGACGTGTACCTCCGACGTGAAATCCGCGCTTCCCGTGGGAAGGGTCGCGTGAGCGAGCACGCCGCCCGGACCGTCCAACGCTGAGACGCACGATTCACCGTTTCGAGGATCGACGTTCATGTGACGATTGCTCTGCCACGGTATCAGAATATTTGGATTCATCGGATTGCGCTCGAATGACAACAATGAAGCCACAGAGCGAAGGCGGCTCGAGCCGTGTCCAACGCAGTTTTAGTAGCTAAATGAAAATTCCACGTGAGACGTTTCTTCGGCCATCTTATTACATTCGCACCTGTTCCGAGACTCGATAAATCTCGCAAACCGCACCGTGGTTTTCGTATTCGTTTCAGAGTTTCGACGGTCAATGTTCCATTTCCAGGTATTTTGTAGTATTCTTGAAATAAGGCGAGAGCGTGATGAAACGCTCGCTGATCCATCATGGATGAGAACGTTTACATCCTCTCGTTCAGGTAGCCGTATGTTTGCAGATAACGTATCACTGTTTCGGTATTTTCATCGTTCACGAATTCACTTCTGACCGTGATAACCTAGATGACCCAGATCGCGACCCCGACGAATACGCGCGTGAATGACATTTTTGAGCGGAAGCGATAAGTCGCGGCTCGAACTCTCGAACTCGAATGACGAAACTCTTCCCTCGACGCGATCTTTTTATCGATTGCCGAAACACGTGTTTTCACAGCTATGTATTGGAAAGATTTTGAGTAATGAGAAGGATGATGATGATGATGATGATGACATACGCGAATGTTTTTCGCAGATAAGTGTTCAACGGATGCATGATGAAGGATTAAAATTGATACATTTTTTTCTCACCGTAATTTTTCCCTCGACGAGTGGAAATATAAAGCGCATCTGCGAGCGCATTGAAGCATTATCCAAAAAATTATCATGTCAGATATTTCAAAAAGGACCTTGGGGGACCTTGTTGTGGCAGCAAACGTGTTGCACGCATTGGCGCCGAATGTGGCGTCCGATGCGGAGTGTTTGGCGTCGAACGTCACAGATCTGTACGAGACCGTAAATAAAATAACAACTTCCATGCTCCCGTTTATGGTGACTTCCGTTCAGATCCACGATCTTGATAGGATGCTCGACATGATGTAAGTATTTTTATGATTTATTATTTTCAACTATTGGAAAATTTAATTCGTCACTAATATTATATATTAACATTATACATATATTACATATATTACATATATTAACATTATATATATTAACATTATATATTTTTAATATATTCTTTTTTTGCTTTCAGCGCAGAAATGACTTCACATATGAATGCGTCTGCAAATACCGCTCGATGCGGTTTCAAAACGTATAAAGAGATTGCATCAGGAGGTAGCGCAAACAACGATTGTCTCTTTTCGCAATGAGGGGGATCGCAATTTTCGAGAGATGCGGGCAACGACGTCAATCTGGCGTGAGGAACGCGATATCGAGGAAGAAGAAGAATGCAAAACCACCGTTTAGGGATTGTCGCAAATTGATTTAATATTATACATGATACATACGTATACATTAATATTACACATTTATATTATATGTTTATATAATTTTT
>CABEGB010000551.1:0-25983 GCA_901521435.1 Crematogaster levior | reverse complement strand
AAAATTAAATTCCGCGTAAAATAATAAAATTAAAACTCCATAAAACCCCAACTACAATATTTAAACTATTTAAACCAAATTCGCGCACGCTCTTCTAATCGGATACACGCGGTCCTCTATTTATACAGGTAGGTGATTAAATAAACTAAAGATAAAAATCGGGTAGGTAGGGATACAGGTAGGAGGGGGATACAATTAAAAATTATAAATTAAATTAAAATTAATTTATTTTATAATTTTAAAATTGAATTTCAATTAAGGCTCATAATAAACTATATGATAAACATGTATTGGTAGGAAATATACATGGACTTAATTTGTTTGATGAAAAGGAAGGCTAAAATTGAATAACGTTTAAAATTAATTTAAAATTATTTTAATTTTAGCCTTGCTGTATTATTTTTGTAAATGTAACTAACAATTTTTATACAACATAAGTATAATGTTATATGCAATAAAATATGTTATTTAAAATTTATGTGATGCTATATCCAGATAAATGTCATCATATTTATTTCTTAAAACGTTATTGAATTATTTGCATTTTTAATATAGTTAGAGATATACTAACAGAAGATCTATTCGACATTAGCATTTATCAAGTTTAGTAAGTTAAATCACGTTAATATAATTTATGCAGAAATCGACAAAATACGTATAATAATACGAATTTTACTAGATATCTGTGTAGTATGTTGAGAAAAATATGTGATAATTAGATTACATTTTAATTTAATAAAATATTATGCAGTATAATATATTATACATACATTTATAAAATTTAAAAACATTTAAGTTTTATAAGTTTTATAAGTTGACACTTACAAAAACTAGTTGAAGTTTAATATCTAACCTTACAAGTTCATAAATCTTGTATACGTTTTATAACTTCACAGTGAGACTAAGATGCTACTCCTATTCACTAGAGTCCTATAATAAGAGAAGAATGAACTCCTCCTCATAATCGTCGCCATCTTAGGCCCGTAAAGCAATGTGAATTTATTTAAATGGTATATAAATAACACAATACATACCGAGGAAGGACCAGGCAATCCCAGGGCATTCGAGGAAATTCCAGGTAAACCTAGGGAACCCGAGGTAGTACCAGGCGCCAAACCCAAAGTCTGTGATGAATGACGGGAGGGGAAGAAAGGTATTTATTCTTTGCATTCATATTTGGCCCTAACATGGCCGCTATCTTCCAGATGTTTAACTTAAGTTTTTGTCAGAGCTGTTAATGTATCAATATAAAGAGGTTAAGGGTAAATAAGAGTGCTTTAAAAAATTAATGTAATTGAAATTACATCAAGAAGTGGTAAAAATAAAGGAAAGAAAGTGTAATAAAAATAAAATAAACGTAATAAATTGTAAAATATTTAAATATTTATTATAATTCAACAAAAGAACGCAATTTTTGAACATAACGATATCATTTTTAAATATAATGTTAAACGCAATTTAATATATAGTTACGAATCTACAGACCTTGGGTAATCCTTGGGTAAGGCCTGGAAATCCTGGAAATAGTATCGGGCAATTCGAAGGAATCTCGGAGGTAGTCAGGGCAATTCGAAGGAATCTCTGAGGTATGTACATATGTTGCATTCAAATTCCTCACCCGGGTGCGCTATGATAGTAGAAGTACTATAGCATACGTGACGTGTACTATAACAACTTCTAGTGTTATAGTTACCCGGGTGGGAAATCTGAACGCAACCTTACGTGGACCTTGCGGGTCTAACATGGCGGCTACAATCGATCAATCAGGAAGTAGGAACAAGATCGCGCTTCTCTTATTATAAAACTCTACTATTCACCGGGAACTTTTTATGTATAAAAAAAATAAATTTTGTAAGGTTAGATATTAAAAGTTTGTACATTGTATTACATTAAGTTTGCGGCACACAGACTTAATGACTGACACAGTCACTTGATTTAAAATTCTGCATCCTTATTAGCTCTCATAAGCAAACCAGTACAAAAAATCGTACCGTGTGTCGCAGGCTTTAGTTCCATTTAACTGTGACGAACTGTGCTCGAGTGTGTTAATCTGTGTCGATTTGTGTCTCTTAAAAAGAAAACAGTCATAATGTTGTTGAGATGTTACTCATTAAGGTCCGTTTTACATTGAGTCGTAAGTAGTGTAGTAAGTCTTAAGCGGTAAGGAACTGACCGGAATCACATTCAATTATTTTCTTCATATTCGACTGTCTAGAAACGGTTTTCTAAATCTTTCTAAACTGTCAGAATGTACGGAAAGGCAAGCAGGAACAATTATAAAGTATCTTTTAAAATAATAAGCGATAGTGGAGATTCTATTGAAGTGCCAAAACATTGTTTATAACATTTTTTATTGAACATATAGTACGTTGAATTTATAATAAATTTCACCATCTGCAGAAACTTTGATTTCAAAATTCCTGTGAACAGTTCAATGTATTCCAATCTGTTAGATAAACTCACTAGGACCAGTTCTACCGAGCTGTAAAAAGAGATATTCTACAGAAGAAATAGCATCAGAACTTGACAATTGTAAACCTGAGAATTGTATGTACAGATCGAAACTGTTATCTAGAACTGTGATCTAGAATCTTATGATGTAAATTGTGAATACATGATTAAAAATATACGGTTACAAAAAATTTCGAGATGAGTCGAATGGGGTACCTCCATATTAGTGTGATATCAATAATTAAAATTATTAAGAATTATTAAAAATAATTTAAGAAATAGCTTTTCAGATTGCTAGATTTTTCAGTATAAAATTCTTTAAAATCCCACTATTATGGGGTTCGACTCATCTCGAACAGTTGGTACCCGAGACATTTTGTACCCGTATGTAATTAGCTACAATAACGCATGTATTTTATTAATATTAGTATAAGAAGACTCAGGTTAAAAATTGGCAAATCCTGATATTATTTTTTCTGGATGTAATATCTCTTTTCACAAACATCTCGGTAGTACTGGTCCTAGTGAGTCTATCTAACAGATTGGAATACATAGAACCGTTCACAGGAATTTCGAAATCAAAGTTTCTGCAGATGATGAAATGTATTATAAATTCAACATACTTTATGTTAATAAAAGCAGTGTTATAAGCAGTGTTTTGGCACTCCAATCACCACTATCGCTTATTATTGCGGAATTAGTAATGCAAGATGAAGAAAAATCAGTTTTAAACTGGGATTGAAGATGGGGTTTTACTTGAGATATGTAAATGATATCATTCTAGCTGCTATTAGGGAAAAGGTGTCACTTATACATTCGACAGTTTCAATAATTATTATGAAAGATAGAAATTTACTCTAGAACACATAAACATAACTCACAATAAGTTTCCTTGATTTTAACATCATTATGCAAGAAGGGAAAATTTATTTAAATTGGTATCATTAAAAAATTTTTTCAGTAAGAGTTCTTTTTCTCGCAGCATCCGATCTGTCATGAAATAGTGAAATATCTATTTATAATTTAAATATCAAATATCTATTTATAATTTACTGCAATTTTACTGTCACATCCAACATTCCATGTTAAAAACATTTGCATATGCATTAATTTGCTATTAGATAATGGGTTTCTATTATGATATTTAATTATTTGAACAAGAGAATAAAAAAACTTAGCTTAAATATTAACTTCCTGCTTGTTTAAGGTCTTTTTGTATATGATCATTTGTTGAACTTCTACGAGTTTAATCTTTACGTTATTACATAATAGTTAAATTTACTAATTTACACCTTTTTTATCTGCTCACGTAAGATAAAAACATAAAAAATTCTGTAATCATAAATTGATAAATGAACATATGATTTAATTCATCAGATATCCTTTCTCAATATACGAGCACAGATATATCTAATAAAATTTGTGTTATCACATGTATCGCTTTCGCATACTTTCGCGTTATTAAAATTTTGTGAGTATATTATTATTAATAATATTATTTTTTATGTATTTTGAACAGCAATTTCTTTGCATTATATTTTTGTATTATATACATTTTTTGTATTATATTATATATATTGTAGATATCTGATTTTATATTTATATATTGTATTATACTATTAAATTGTATGAAACATTATTTTCTATTCTCTAAATTACAATTTCTAGATTATAATTGTACAATATTATATAGAATTGTATTTGGATATAAAATAAATTTATGATAAAAAATATTAAAGTTTAAAGGATAAAAAATATTAAAAATTTTTTATCCAAAGAAAAGAGGGCCGCTGGAATCGGCGGGGGTGGTGGAGGGCCTCTATAAGATAATTAATTTTTAATTTTGTTGTAATTATATTATACATATCGTAAATATCTGATTTCATATTTCTATATTGTATTGTACTATAAAATTGTATGAAACATTATTTTCTATTGCCTAAATAACAACTTCTGGATTATATTTGTACAACATTATATAAAATAAATTGTATTTTAATATAAAATAAATTTATAATAAAAATAGTAAAGTTTAAAAGATAAAAAATATTAAAAATTTTTTATCCAAAGAAAAGAGGACCGCCGGTTGGAATCGGCGGGGGTGGTGGAGGGCCTCTATAAGATAATTAATTTTTTATTAAATAATTTATTTCTCTCTTTCTCTTTTGCTTTCAATTCAAATCTAAAGAAAAAATATTATTTTACTTATAACTTAAAAAATAGTCTAGTCTAATTGAGATTTGTGGGAGGGCTCAGTACCCCGAGGTTTTTACTCAAGCAAAATTCTTGTTTCGCTCGATCGAGTTACATAATCAAACTATATTAATTATTTATCAATTTAATTTATTAATTAAAAATTATTCGATTTATGTCGTGTTTGATGTCATTTTAATCGCAAAAATCTCATTAATACATTACAATTATTTTCGGTCCGATAAAATGCAAAATGTAAAAATTTTATTTTCTATAGTAAGAAGAAATATGATACAAAAGATTGGAGATTAAGATAGGTTCGCGTCGAGACTTCGGAACTGTCTTTGATGTCGGTCATCTCGCTTGCTCTTTACTCGTTCTCGCTCTCGCTTTCAGCGACTTTCCAGCATTGAAGATCTTTAAAGAGCTCCCTTATCTGTCTGTAAAATATAAAAATCGAATAAAATAAAGAAATTAAAACTTTTACATTTTGCTTTTAATTGATTTAGAAATAATTGTAATGCGTCAATGAATTTTTTGCGATTAAAATAAAACCAAACACGATATAAATCGGATAATTTTTAATTACATTAATAATTAAAATACCCAGTGAGAAATGACCTATCGAGTCGACATCGAATTGATTGCAATTTGCATCAATTTAATGTCGATTTGATGATCATTTCTCACTGGGTATTGATTATATAATAATATTTTAATTATTAATCTAATTAAAAATTTTTCGATTTTTATCGGATTCGATTTACTTTAATTGCCAAAATTTCATTAATGCATTACAATTATTTTAATTCAAATTTGAATGGATTAATGAGATTTTTGCGATTGAAATGACACCAAACACGGTATAGATCGGATTATTTTTAATTAGATAAGTAATTAACATCTTGATTATAATCTAATTAAAAATTACCCAATCTATACCGTGTTTGGTGTCATTTTAATCGCAAAAATCTCAGTAAGTCATTAGAATTATTTTCGAACCGATAAAATAATTTGGATAATTTTTATTTTGACGACACCAACGACGGCATCGGCGTCGACGACGATGACACCGGCGATAGCACCGGCGACGGCATCGGCGACGTCCGCGAGCGTTTTAACATTAAATGTGAGTATAAAACTTTTTATATGTGTGTATTATACAATTATATTTTTTATTTTACACACACACACACCACACATACCACCAGACACACCCACTAACACCCCCACCCACACACACACACACACACACACACAGATATATATATATATAGATATATATATATATATATATGCTTTTTATCATTTACATTTTGTTAAGGGGAGGGTACACTGAAATTGGAAAGTTCTCCCTCATTTTTTTGAGCGATTAGTATATACTGGCATTGTGTTGGGCCCTAGAACAAACTCAGAAATATCCCCGATCCGATCGATAATATATATCGATGTTCCGGAAAATCGACATTTTTCTTCAAAAGCTCCCTTGAACCACAGTTTTTTAACGATTTCGATGAAATTTTGTTTATGTATTGGGCACATCAATGTCAACAAAAGTAAGTATCGATTTCACGATCGGCACTACGAGTCGTGAGAAATCGATCGATGTCCACATAAATCGGAATTTTCGCATAATTCGATCAGGCCGATCGTGAAATCGATACTTACTTTTGTTGACATTGATGTGCCCAATACATAAACAAAATTTCATCGAAATCGTTAAAAAACTGTGGTTCAAGGGAGCTTTTGAAGAAAAATGTCGATTTTCCGGAACATCGATATATATTATCGATCGGATCGGGGATATTTCTGAGTTTGTTCTAGGGCCCAACACAATGCCAGTATATACTAATCGCTCAAAAAAACGAGGGAGAACTTTCCAATTTCAGTGTACCCTCTCCTTAATGTTTATGTTTCAGACTGAAGAATTAAATGATATAATTGCAAGAACAATTATAGCCGTGAGAGGCCGAGGCCGAGGACGAGGAAGAGGACAATGAAAAGAGAGCGGGGGAACAACACATTATTACTTTTATAATATATAAAATTAAAATATAATATATTAATATATATTTTATAATGAAAGAGTATTTATATGTACACATCGCGATATAAATATTTTTTTAAAATAAATATAAAATAAATAGAAATAAAATAAAATTTATTATAATCTTTCCCCCTCAATCTTAATTTATATTACTTAATATATAACGCTGATAGTCTAAGATATATATCTTATTGTTACAGAGAAGTATAAAACTGTATTATCTACATTTCGTGCACATAGCACGGAACAGAACCATTATCCGTGGACATAGCACGGAACAGAACCATTATCCGTAGATATAGCACGGAACGCAACCAGAAATGTGCACATTATGCGTTACCATTGGGAACATTCGTGGACATTGGCTATGTAGTTCAATGTGCACGTTTTAATGTCCACAGAGGGCGTATCGCTTTCAGGGATCACCTAAAACCGGCCCGTGGCGTCTCTCAGGGCCGTGGCACATAAAAGAACTTAAGCAGTAAGACTTAGGGCCGTGGCACATAAAAAAACTTAAGCAGTAAACTTAAGACTTAAGCGAATCAACCAATCACGGTCAAGCAGTAAGGCAGCCATTTTGAAACGTAAGCAACATCGGAAATTCCGTATGGATGAAATTCTTACGTCTTAAGTCTTACTGCTTAAGTTCTTTTATGTGCCACGGCCCTTACGACGTAAGAATTTCATCCATACGGAATTTTCGATGTTGCTTACGTTTCAAAATGGCTGCCTTACTGCTTGACCGTGATTGGTTGATTTGCTTAAGTCTTAAGTTTACTGCTTAAGTTTTTTTATGTGCCATGGCCTTCAGTCTTCTCTCTGGCCATATATGATTTGGCTAGGAGATTCTTGGACACCCGCTAATTTAGTAACAAAAATGACAGTAATTATTTTCAGTAACTAGCGATAATTTGGTAACATTTGGTAAATGCCTGTACTACAGGCCCTGTAGAAAGTGGAAAATTTGATTCAAGTAAAACGTAATGTAATACAATAGATTTAATGTATGCATTACTGGAATGCAATGTGTGTTGTCTCAAAACACAATAACAAAATAACATTTCTTTCAGATTAAATAGCGATTTTTTTTATTGCTAATTTTAACTTACTATTTTCAACATTCCAATTATAATATTTATCAAGAAAACAGAGAACGTTAAGTATATTCCTCAAATTTCGAGAATCTTATAAGATTTTTAATATCTCTAACGAAAAAACATATCTTCACATATTTGCAAATTCTTCGCGCAGTCTCGGTACCGATCGCAATATTAGAAGTGTTATGTACACTCACGTCGTCAAGACGACGCATCGACTCCCTCGCTTTAGTAAAACGTACGTGTACTTATTCGATACATGTTGACAATAATCACCGAACAAAGATTGCGTCTGTAAAATGTCTTTACATTCGACACCCATTCTATATTTAAATATGGGCGGCGAAATGTTGTACGTTTTACGACAGAGGCTGAAGGCACAAAAAATCGACGTCGACAAGACAATACAAGGTAAGACTACACTCGAAATTTCGAGTATTTCAAAAATACTTAATAAATATTTTACTAATATTTTTGTACAAATAATATAATTTATAATTACACTGATAATTTTTTAACACTTTTTAAATATCTCAACACGAATTTTATCATTTAATGTGATTGTCAATCATTATATTAATTATGATAAAAATATAAATCATAATATGTTATATTATCATATATTATATATATCATAATATATATATAATAATATATATATTAATATATATATTAATATATTAATATATATATATTAATAATATATATTATTTGTTAGAACTTTAATATTGAGAAATTGAGAAATAATCATTTTATACTATCAAAGTAAGATGTATAGTAGTACTAAAAAGAGAAAAAGATTTTTTGGATATTTGGAAGCTAATAATGCTGGACCTTGTGACTAGTTTAATATAGTTTAATTACAGTATTGGACGACGTAACAGCCGCTCTGCTCAATTCTAAGATACTGTCGTTGATATTCGAAGAATCGCCGATGATTGGAATACCACAATTGCGCGCTACTTTGGAGAGCGTTGCTCTTTCATCCATCATGAAGCTGGACAAGAGTAGTATGGACAAACTGTTCGATCTGATGATCATGATGGTGAAGTATCAATTGAAGGCAGCTACTGGACCGAGAGAAGTCATTCTTATTACTCTGAATCACACAGACGCGATGCGCGATATGGTCAATGATGTAAATGTACAAAAGGGCGTTAGCATGGTACATCAAACGATTATTAACGTAAGTACAACTTACAATTAGTATAATCGATTTAGCAATATTCAATTAAGCAAGAATTTTTGTCCATTTTCTAAAATGCAGTTTTACGGCTGCTTGACCTTCGACGAGGTCTGGAATGCACGACAGGGTTGCCTGAAGGAATTAGAACCATACAACGTGCGAGTCTCGATTCTCTTGCGGCGCGGTCTGCAAAACGATGATGCCAGCTTCAATGTAACACCTCAGAAATATGATGAGAAATATGCAGAGCACAAAAATACTCTAGCCACCATGAGGATTAAAGATGTGAGCCCTGAAACATGTTGTGGAGGATCCTTTGATTCCTTTGGTGACAGAAAAACATTACTGGGCAAAAATATGTAAGACAAAAAATATGTAATGCCGATTACTATGTAAAATAATTATTTATTTTGTTATATAGATATTTGCCAACATACGGCATAATGGAAAGTACAAGGAGAGACAGCCAACAATTGTTAAGAGATTGCGGTGCAAAAGCAGAATTAGGTATGTTGGCTGTTCAGCTGGGGACTGAGGAAACCAATTACGAGAGACCGTTCACACTTAACTTACTGTCAAACATGGACGAGGAAAATGTAAATAATGCAAATAGTAGGGAAGTTGATATCGAGGATAAACGAAGCAACGCAGGAAATGAAAAATCGAAATTGAATGAGGACTATAAAGCCAAACTTGATACTGTGTACGCAGATTTTTTTGAGGACGAACATGAAGGTTTGGAACGCAGCATGGATTTGCTCGATCTTCTCGACGAAATCGAATAATTTAAGATTTTAACTGATAAAACATCACAATTATTTTTCCTGTATTTTCTGGCATATTTATACACCGATATTTCTACTAGAAATAAACACGTTTCCATGTGAAAAACTACTTTTATTTGTTTTATAACAAAATTTCAGTTTGCTTACCCAACACCTAAGAAAAATAATATGCACATATCTTTAGTTTTACCCAACACCTAAGAAAAATAGCACATATATGCACATATTGCAGAATCCTAAGATAGTAACTTTCAATGTTATCAAATGCACTGATTGGAATTACAAAAAAGTAGAAAATAGATTTTCCGCTCGCAAAAATACATACCAACTTTTTAAGATTTCGTTAAATCTAAAATATACTTCACGCCCGTCCGGCCATCAAAACTGAGTGCCTTAGCGATAGCTTCTTGATATTCGCAGAAAGGCACTAGTTTATATGGTGGTGGCTGCAATTTCTTATCCTTAAAGAAATCTGCTAAATTCTTAAACATATCCATTCTCTCCTGGGACTCCATATTTGCTTTCGTCCAAGCTGTCATCCAAAATCCTTTCAACGATATATCCTAAAAGTATACACAAATTAGATTTGATAAATATTTTTTGGAATTCTCAATTACAAATATAATTCTGAATTACCTTAAAAATAAGTGCAGCTACTGGTACAGCTAATGGTTCTCTGGACATGGCGCCATAAGTTACCATTGTACCATTATGAGCAAGATGTCTCATTATTTCGACAGCACTCTGCCCACCGATGCAGTTAAGAGCTAATTTGGGTGCAAGTAACTTTTTACTTTCAAACAATTTTGTATTTCGGACCTCCTCTTCAGTTAACACTTCATCAGCTCCTAAGGTCGCCAATTGATTCTAAATAATTCATAACATTATATGTACATATTATATTTTATAATTTGGTAACAATAATAAAAACAGCTAATATTATACCTTCAATTCCTGTATGTTTGGTCTATTTCTAACAACACTGACAGACTTATAATTCCATGTTTTACATAATTGAATGACCAACTGACCAACTGCGGAATTGCCACCATTTTGTATCACAGTATCTCCAGGCTTTAATGGAACAAAATCCTTCAGCATTCTATATGCTGTACATGGATTCACGTTCATCATACTGGCTATAACTAGATCAACATCTGGTATCTATAAAATGAGATTAAGAAATAATATGTAATAAACGCATTATTACAAGATAATGTATTAATAATATACATACCTTCATAACATCCTTAAAATTATAATTAGCTTGCGTTCTCCAGATGCCAAAATTAGGGCCATTTGGCACCACCTTGTCTCCAACATGCAAATTTTGCACGTTAGAGCCAACCGCTACTACTTTTCCAACTCCTTCATTTCCCGGAACTGCTGGCAGAGGAGGCCTGCTTGGATATTTTCCTTGTATCGTATTTATATCGGCAGGATTCACTGGAGATAGCAGCCATTTTACAGATACCTACGTTATAAGGATTTGATTGAATTATATATTATACATATTAAAAATTCATGAATAAAAGCAGACTTTAATTGCAGTAACAATTACTTGATCATCCGCTGGTTGTTCTATTGTTTGCGTCGTTATTTGAAGAACTTCAATGGGATCGCCGTATTCTTTGTACAATAGAGATTTTACGCAGGTATTCATTGCAGCACTCATTTGTCGAATATTCGTCAATTTACTTTTAACTGATTGTAAGTTCGACAGAGTTAATTTGCCCACAAACATAGCAAGACAAAGCAGGATTTTGACGTTTATTACGTAATGACTCCAGCACACAGGACGCAGCAACGCGTTTCGCCACTGTCTTGCTTTGTCGAAAATAGGAGAAATATTTCCGACAAAGCAAGACAGTGATTGGCGAACGCGTTGCCGCGTCCTGTGTGCTGGAACCATTACATTCGTGAGCAATTTACGGACCAGAACTTGCCGTACAGGTTATAGCTTGAATTAAAGCAATTGCTGATTATCTTCTCGATAGCATAGAGAGCCTCAAAGGCTCTCTACGATAGCAGAAAGACGAAAGACGACTCCTTCATGAGTTTTGGAACGCACATATTTTATATATACTTGTATATACACACATATAAGAGTATATCATAAAACAAAGCAAAATACCATTGATTCTTTTATTGGGAATAAATTTTTAATAATATACTCAGTAATGTTAATAAAATTATTTATTTAGATAATTATTACTGAATAACATTCATGATAATACGAAATGTGATATAAAAGTGATGCAGTAATAGTATTTTATATATGGAGTATTTTATATATGGAGTATCAAGATATATCATAGTTATGATCCGTTAATATATTTATAGTTTTAGTCTAACAGTCATTTTTAAAAAATATTCGTCTCCCAAAAATTTCTTATACAATACTTTTGTTATCACAGTAATAAATTTTAGTACTTACAATATTAAACTTTCTTTTGGACGTAACAAAAAAATTCTCTGTTAATCTTAAACTAATGCTTATTGCTTTGCAATATTATACTATCATTATATTCTGTAAACTAGTATAATTATATTAATTGGATGTAACTATAATAATAAATTATAGTTATATTCAATCTTTATGTACATTTAATATAAATTTTTTTTTTAATTAGTAGTAGTATTATAAGAAATTATAATTTAAATGTGATCATATATAATTTAAGTTTATCTTCTCTCAATTTATCTTCTCTTCTTATCAGTAAAGACTGTATGAAACATATCTATACACTTTGTTATAAGGTGGTCGACGTGACAGCACTAACACCGTGTACCAAAATTGTCGGTGGTAAATCGACAGTTAATTCTGTCAATGATTGTAGATACTGTCGATACATGTCATCCTCATCCCAAGTGTTTGAAGCTGGCGGACTGGGCAAATAAATAAATATTGTCGCAGTTTGAGAAGAATATTGCCTAATCAGTTGATTAACACTGAAAATGTAAAATTAATAAAAAACATTTTTCTTTGTAAACAGTTGTAGTAAAGAGTCAGTTGATGCTTACCCCAATATATAAGCTCGAGACACGTTACTCAAAGTATTATCTCTGGACTCTGTACTTGATTCATATTGATTTTTTGGCTCAAGTAGAGGTCTACCCTTTAACCCTCGAATTTGTTCTCCCCATTCCGGAATTTTTTTAATCGATGCAGAGATTCTCAATAAATTCAATGATTTTCGAATTCTGTGCTCGTTCGAGATTCTCGGGAATTCATTCATCGAACTAGGAGAATCTGAGATACTTAGGCTTTCACTGCCATCCGTAGTTTCGCAATGGAACACTCTGAGATGTAGATTTTTCCAACTGGGTACCATGTTGATGATACATGCAAGTTGAAGCATGAATAATGATGTTGTATCAAATGGATCTTGATCGGTTGGTTGGAAAAAGTTTACCGGCCATACATCAATATATTTCAAATTTGAGTTTCTAAAAGTACATATTAGTATGTAATAATAGAATGTTATTTCAAATATTTTCGCAATGATAAATTTTTCTTACTTTGTTAATTGCGCCTTATTTAACAGATGAAAGTTTCTACACAGACATAAATTCTTCTTCATTCTCAGAACATCCGAGCACATACCAACATATTGAACTGGATCTAGATTCTTTTCGCCTGTTGCTTGTCTTAAAGGAAACACACTGTTATTCGGAAGCGTTGTACTATTTTCAAATGTTGTCGTCGCGTATTGAGAATCTAAGAAAAAGTTCCTTGGCGTTTCTTCATCATAAAAACCGAGGACGATCGTATTCGGTTTCATCGCACCCATGCCAGATAGTCTTATTAAATGTTGCATGCCTTCGCGCACTGTTTTTGTCACGGTCAATTCGATGAAGGCTTTAACTCTCATATGATCAACTAAACTCAACCAGTGTGGATATTCCTCTATCGTAGGATCGCTACTCTGACCAGTAAATTCACCAACCTTTACGTGTCCAATAACATAGAGTCCTCCTTTCTTCAAGTCATTCACGAAATCGATAAGAGGACAGGCGGAACGCGGAGATGCAACCATCAGTAACATTTGTGGACGCCAAAATTTAACGTGATCCTTGCGCGAATCCAACATCAACAAGTATTTTCGGACTTGATGGAATATCAGTGCTTGAGATATACTGCCCCACGGTGCATTTTTACTCGGTGAGAATAAATGTAGCACAATTATCAATATTAAGCATAAAATTATGCTACTGGAAGCATAAATGCTATTGATTATGAACATCATTATCAGTGTTCCAAGAAGACCTATAGTCGCTGTGTGCCACGTAAAGTAATTAAATGTTGGCCTGAAAGAAAGACTCAGGTACTTGCAAGGGACAAATTATATATTAATTAATATAATTCAGTAGATATACTTAAATACCTAAAATTTGGTGCACTAGCAAGTTCCAATCCAAGACACGCAAGATTGGTAGCAAGATAACTTAAAAGAAACAATACCGAATTAATTTGAGCGATAGTATTCAATGAGCCAATAAGCAAGATTGTCTGAACTAAAATCCATGAAGTGAATACCGCTGCTATTGGATTGCCGCGCCATGTGCCTTGTATGATAAAATTTAATCCCGAACCTATACAGGAAATAGGGTAAAGATATTTAATTAATTTAATTACACGATTAAATTCTTATATATATTATCATATAATTACTTACCAAATACATTGTCTTTGGCCAACGCTTCCAATACTCTGCTAGAACCTATCAAATTGCTTAAACCAGCGCTAAACGTAGCTGTGAGAATGCCAACGGCGACGAATGGTGGCCAAATATTAATTGGCATCATGTACATAAAATTGTTTTGCAGTAAAAAACGGCTAGTAGTAGCAGCCGTCAGGAGAGACAACAAAATGTAGCATATGAATGTAAATAATACCGCAGATAATGTTCCACGTGGAATATTCCGACCAGGATTTTTCAGCTCGCCTATTAATCATATGGTCAGTACATTACACATTAAATATAAACAAAAATAGTTCTATTTACCGCTCATATTTGCTCCAGCCATTATTCCAGTTACACCACTGAACAATACACCAAAGACGCTCGCAAAATCTGTCATAGTTCCCCCGCTTGAATAATCAGCACTATAATTCGAATAAAGATTGCTGGAAAGTGTAGAAGACAAAAGACCCGTGTAATTTCCAGTTACATGCTCCGTTACATTTTGTACCAATGTATTTGCATCTGGTATTGGTATCTAAAAGTATAATAAATATTTATTCATCAAAATTCAGTCAACCAAATTAATATTAAATATATAGCAAAGAATTTTCTTGTATGCAAATCAACATAAAAAAATTATTTACCTCCATTGCACCCTGAGTCAAGAAACTTATAAAAACACTACCCAGACAGATACAGACAACTGCCAAGATTGCAACACTGGTTTTTGCGAACATTGCAGCTCCGATAAGACAAACTATAAGATTGGCAGTATTCAGTATGGAACAATATAAAAATCTCCACCATCGACCATCTGGTATGAGCCCAATTTTGCCGCTCAAATAACCGGATGGACCAAAATTTTCAACCAAACCCTCAGCACATCCAGAGATACAAAGTGCACTGGACACTACATTCGCCATGAAAAAGAGAGTGCCAATGGAGCCACCAAATTCAGGTCCTAATGTACGACTGATCATAACTGTATATAGATTAATAGGAAAATACTTTTGATGCTTTTAAACTTATAATGCATTATAACAATTAAATTAATTGTTATA
Organism: Crematogaster levior; assembly: GCA_901521435.1. Classification (NCBI taxonomy): domain Eukaryota; kingdom Metazoa; phylum Arthropoda; class Insecta; order Hymenoptera; family Formicidae; genus Crematogaster; species Crematogaster levior. The sequence continues at coordinate 10,475 of CABEGB010000551.1, read as the reverse complement.
ATTAGCAATATTTTATAATGCAATGTTTTATAATATACATAGAAATAAATTTTTAATATTATTATACCAACATACTATAATACCATGTACAAATGGGACAAAGTAAGTTAATTCGCCGATAAGTTATCTTGAAATGATGAGCTGGCATAATTCGTCTATCTCTGCCAGATAAATAAAGATAAAGAAGGAGAATAAATAGAATTTTTTTGATAGCAGTAGCTCAAAGCATACAGCTCAGGATAAAAGGATACAGTAAGCACCACCACCTTCTACAGCACCATTGGTTGATATAGCACAGACAGATGCGACTGTGAATAATAAAATACCATATGCTATAATAAACTGAACTAAAGTCACGAATAACCCTGCATTGCCCACAATATATCCTGTAAAAATTAACATGGTTAATATAAGAGAATACCAGATATTTATACTCTGACTATATACTTTTATAAATTATGACTTACCCATTCGTATAAAAACTAAGGCACTGAACATAGATAGTGTAACTGGGCTGAATACACCAGCAAAAGTTCCCAATGTACGAGTGTTGTCCACACCAAGAGTACCAAACTCAACATAGCCATCTCCTTCGGAATGTACTGTCCTCCCAATCTTAAAAATATTACTCAGTCGTTGAAGCACACTTCTGCCATTGATCAAAGGAGCTTTCTCACTTGTGATCCTGATGTGGACAGGTTCTGTGTTTGTAGAGCCAACTTCCGATGCAATCATCTTAAAATTGCTGGATAAAAAATTTCAATATCAGACGTAGATATATAAGTATAAAAATAAATTTAAAACGTAAAAGATCGTTCTTCAGGTATATGAAAAATTTATACCTCACAATGTGACAGCTAAGTGAACTAATTGTGTGTGTGTGTGTGTGTGTGTGTGTGTATATGAGGAGGCGTTGCATTCGGAGATAAATTGACGATCGACTGGATGTAAAATATACTTACGCGAGAAGTTAGAGTAAGCTTTCAGAATGATATCATTCACCAACACTTCGCTTGTGCGTGTAAGAAAATACAAAAGAATATATATTCAACTTAGTCATACGATTATGATGTCATGCGTTCGGTGTCGAACGTTAACACTAATGTAACGTCAAACTCGCCTTTAGATTTAAGGTTAATAAACTTGCAATATATTCGACATCTCTCTCACGTATGTCTGAAGTTAGGAATTTCCGGGTACGTATCAAAACATGATCGACACGATCCATTCGAAAGCGACTAACTTCAGACCTGAAGCATCTATGACGTTTTTATACCATGGATCTAAGAATACATGGATGGAGTGTAAAGTAGGTTTAAGGGCGAGAGGACTCGCGCCAACGGGAAAAGGGGAAATCGGGCCGCAGCCATTACTGATGATCACTTTTTCTAATCTTACCCTACTACTCCTATTACGGGTGATATGTATGTACCATGAAGGAAGAGGGGAGGAGACTCAACTTCGTCGTGTACGAGCAGAAAATGCGATCCTGTTTTGGCCGATCAATTGGGAGGAAATCCGCTAACCGGAATAATTTTCTAATTCAGGTGCCATTTTTAAGCTATAGTTAACGTTGTGTATACTATAGATTTTTAGTATACATATATTGGAACATGACTTTAACCTTTAACCAGTCACAGTGACAGGCGTCACAGACGTATCAATAGTATAAGTTACAAGTGGTAATTCTCCAATTTGCGCTTCTATTAGCTTGTTAGCTAACATAACATACGTGACATATAACAACGGGTTACATACATTGACAGCTAGACGACTTTATTGTATCTTTACAATTATTAATAATACTGCAATACTTACTGTGCGAGGTTTGAAAAGGCTACTTTTCTTTTCCGATTTTTCTGTTTTAACACTACATCCACGAATACAACACGACATTTTTTCTATCAAAGATGCAGAATTAGGTTATATTGCAAATGGCACCCGAATTAGAAAGTTATTCCGGTCAGCAGATTTCCTCCCAATTGATCGGCCAAAACGGGATCGCTTTTTTTCACGGAGTTGAGTCTCCTCCCCTCTTCCTTCATGGTATGTACACTGGCGGACATCGATTTGTTCCCTGACCCCTTTCCGCGGGGCAAGGGGAATATGAAGATGGAGAATATCCGTGGCGCCACCCAGCGGCGGCCCTGTTTTACCGCTCCTGATTTGTCATATCCATATTCCCCTTGCCCCGCGGAAAGGGGTCACGGAACAAATTGATGTCTGCCAGTGTACATACATCACGGACTAAGGAATAGAGGGACGGAGCACAAGCTGTACCGGTGGGGCACGTTTGCGGCGGGGGGGGCCGCCATATTCGTTTAGTAATCACCACACATAGAACTCACTATTTGTGTACGTGTGAGAAATGAAAGTCAGATCCTGCGCACAATAAACAAAATAGAAATAGTTATAGAATAATTATTAAATATTATAAATAAGAAATTGGAATTATTTATTTTAAAAATAAAAAGAATAGAATAAATTAATGCGTGAATTAAGAAATAAGAATTGGAACTAATTAATATATTTTATTCTCTTGTTAGATGTAAAATAATTTCTCTTTTCAACAATAAACAACAATAACAACAATAATAAAACATAAAATCACCGCCTAACCTCTTTACGCTTGTCACTCGTTATGTCTCGTGGCACCACTACACGAGTGTAACCATGTCACAGACACAGGATCTCTGTGTGAGAATCGCTACATCAATATGGCGGAAAGCAGTCCCCCCCGCATGCTTGAGTTACCATCCCCTCTCGCCTAAACTAGGACTTTAGACTCGGTCCCTCTATTCCTTAGTCCGTGACATACATACATACATACAATGGTAGTAGTGAGTGTTGTCACCATAGACATAGTAAGTATAGACTGAGCATCCTTTATATAAGCAGTGAAGCATACGATGAGAGAGAGAAAAGATATTAAGATGAGTTTCTCTCTCTTTTCAATGCCGGAGAGTGGGGAGCACTTCTCCTCATCCGCCGGCGCCCTATGTCTATGGTTGTCACCGTTGGGATTGGCGCCGCCATTACCGGTGATCACTTTTCCCCTCACCGCTCTGGCTGCACCGCTGCGAATTTATGCTCCTTCCATATATTTTTAGATCCATGGTTTATACATAACAGTACAACCTCTATTCATATGTATAAAGTCTATGCCTCTATTCTTTCATCATGGCTACGGTCAAGCTGCCGCTACGAATGCTTCAATGTGTTTTTCTTCTTTTTCTACCTTTATTAAAAGAAAGGAGAAGAAGTAGCGACAGCTTTACCGCTGCCCTTCATAAGTAACTCTTTTGAAAAGCGCGATCTATTATATCAAACGTGAGATCAGATTGACAAATGTAAATTGTCATGGAAAAATTCCCTACGGTATGTAGCTACATTCATACAATTTCACAGTTTAATACAACAATTGTCTGCTAGATGGAGTAACATAATTTAAAAAAACGTCTAAACAATTTAACTTAAATTTCATATTTTTAATTTCCGTTTTTTTATTTTGTCAATTAAGCTATTTATAAACAATTGCAATAATTAAGTTATAATTTCATAATCAATAATTGATATAATTCTAATCTTCGCCCTGTTCCTCATTACCCTTGCACTCGATAAAATCTTCGTCTTCAACTTTCTGTTATACAAAACAATTTTTTTAGATGTTAATTAAATATCGTTAATATAATACTTTAACAATATCGATAAACGCATGAGATTGTCCATACTTTCAATTTCAATTTTTCCATGTTGATTAAAAGTTCTGACTTGCGTTCCTTTTGTTGCATAGCTCGTTTCTCACAAATCTAAAATTTATTTCTCATATACAAAATACTCTCTAAATTAAAATATTATCTGTTTATAAATAAATTCCATGCAATCTTAAATATCTTTTTTGCTCGCTTTTAATATTGTAACGAAAGAGTATACTACAATCAGCTGACTTTATAATGAAGTAGCCAATGGCCTAGATACTCCACAGGATCGATCGGTTTTTTCGCCATAATTTCACACAAAGCTTGGATCAAAGGTTTGCTCAAAACTTCTTTTAAGTAGGTGTTATTCGGTGACAATTGTGCGTAATAATTAGATGATGAACTGCCAGACGTAGAATTAATAGAATCGCTGTTTCTATCTACTTCGATCTTTGCCTGCCATAAATCTTGCAAATTGTCGATGTCGTCGTCATTTATATTTAGAGTCTTTAAATGTCTGAGAAATTTAAAAAATCAAAGAAAGGCAGAAAATAAAAGAAAAATAAGCGTTTATTATTTTTTAACATTTTATACGTTTTTTCGATATTTTTTATTTTATTATATAATAAACTATACGACGATAAAATTTATTTTACAACATTTTGGTTATAAACTACAATTCTGATTAATATGAAGAAATACTACCTAAAATTGATTGATTCCGGCTCACCTGACGTGTTCATCCATAAGACTGGCATTAATCAATGTCTTGACAAGATTTTTACTTAAACCTCTCTCATGCAAAAATGTCAATGACTTTTTCATTTATTTCCTCGTCCCTCTCTTTTCTCTTAGTTTCTTTTAGGTCCTTAATCACAGTCATGTTGTCATCTGTCGATCTTTCTTTTATCTGATCTCCTTTCTGCTTATGTATTATGTCTTCTTGTTGCTTCTCCAAAAATATATTATCGTTAATTTCTTGCATGTTTATAATACTTCTATAACAATTTCTCAAGTATAAAGATTTTGTTTTGGAACAAAGTTTTTGTAGTATTTCGTAACGTCTGATTAAAATGACTGTGATGAAACTGTAGTATGTACATACTTTATGTAAAAATAAACTTGAAATGAAAAAACCGTACTTTGAAAATAATCCTAACATTTAATTTCAATCTCACACTTCAAGTCTTTAAAAGAGTTTTGCGCGGGCCATACAGTTTATACAGTCTTTGGTCTTAATTAAGATTTTCTTACACTGTCATTTACGCGACGCTAAAATAAAAAAAATCATGTGGGTTAACCCGACGAGGCCTTCGCCGCATTTAACAAATGGATGGATCTTCCTGCACTTAAATTTGCATAGTTACCGAGCCATTTACGCGTGTGTATATACATATACATATTACATGTCAACGGAGTCACGTATTCGCACATCGAGCAGGGTCTCGATTTCTAACCGTTGTTATATAAGAATAGTCGTGTTTTCTCAGTTTTTTATAATTTATGTATGCACTCTGTGGGTTTATGTATTTTTATGTACGGCCTGCTGCCACTTCGCAAATACAACAAACGTTCTTCACTTAAAGAAATACTACTAATCAAGTCACTTTCAGAGTTAACAATTCCATTGTCCCGCTTTTTACTCTTTTTAATGCATCGTATATCATCATGTCACGATTCATTTCTAACGTTGTTGATCTATCGAACACTTGAATCGAGGAAAATGGGTCATCCGATTGCTCTGTTACATAAATTCGCGCATCGCGAATTACTTCGGAATTTAACTAAGAAATTATCTTTCATTTCTATCAAGTACTTGTCAATGACAAAAGGAAGATTACGATTTATAAAATTCTTGATACAAAGAATAAATAGTTGCTTTACACATTAATATTAGTTTTGTGTAGGAAAGCTTTATTATGACAAAAATTAATGCAATATTTAAGATGTAAGATATAAAATATAATCTTTTTTTCTTTATTTATATCAAGGCCAGTTTACTAGGTCAATTATCAAAAGCGAGATGAAAGATCTGAAAGATGAAGAGATAAAAGATCCTTTGCGGATAAACTTTTCGAATCATCGGGATCATCTCATAATTATTTTCAATAGCGAGTTTCATTGCGCCGCTGCTCTTGAAAGCCAACTCCATTATGCTCACATACAATGCTCGAATTGTATGGATAATAAAGTCTAATGATTTCAAAAGATTCACAGATCTATCTCGAGACGCTGATGATATAAAACGTTATCTATCAATTTATTTTGTGAATTTTTTGAAACTCACTACAATATATCGTAGCATAAAAAGACTCGTAAATAATTTTTTTGCATATTTTTTCTTATCAATTTTAACAGCTAGGTTTAGATGTCTACCGGAAATATTACGAACGAACTGAATAAAGTTGCACGATAAGTGTACTATCTTATCAGTTTGGCGATGTAATCAGTACAGAATTGAATCGTAATATAGTATGGGATAAATCGTTTGCATCTGACTTCCTCGCATCTGTTCTGAAATGAATTAAGTGTTATTAAGTTAAAGGTAACTCCAAAGAGACTCTGTTTCTTTCTAAACATATTTGTGTTGTCAATTGCAAATTTGCAAAGTGATTGTTCAACGATGCGTTTTTCCTCTGTGTAAAAACACATCACGCGTTTCATCTTCGTGGTGTCGTGACGTTGTCATCGATCAAAATATACTTGGTGGATAGACAGATATCATTTATTGAAATCACTGTCTTATTTTGCATGCGATAACCGTGACATGAGGAAAATATCAAGAAAAAAAGATTAAAATTCTAGATGCAACTTCTGCAATTCCGCGTTTCTATGTTATTGATTCGAATGTGCATTACATCATACGGATAAGATAGCATTGCGATCATAAGTTCGTGTTATCGCAGACTTTTTTTATTGGGCATATTTACTTGGCAAGAAAATTTTTTAAATAAAATTTTGAAATTATGTTTAGAAATGAGATATGATAGACAATTAGAAATTAAAGAAATTTCTACAATATTTTACCAGACAGCAATTTTAGATTTAATTTGTGAATACTTTAAAGTTTCTCGATATAAAATATGATCGTGTGTACTTTTACTTATAAGCTGTCTTTTCTTGTGCAACTTTCCAAGCCAGTTCCACTAACGCCTACTTACGCGATAAACATGCATCTTGTGCCTGGAAATGCGCGAGCTTGCATTTAGTCAGCATTAGTCAGCGTCGGTACATTGTGATTTAAGTGAACGTTTGATAGAAAACACGTTACAGTTATATTGACCGTTTTTCACTTGTCAAACATTTTTCTTAGAAATCTAATATTTGCAAGTCAAAATTCATCATAAAATAATATCACTTAGACTCGATTTTTTCTTCTTTATAAATTCGTACTAATTAATAATTTTTGAAAAATTTATTAATCGATTTATTGATTATAAAGATCGCATAAAGATAGCTAGTTTTTCGCATTCATTAGCATCCATTAACATAAACGTAATTTAATGATTCTAATCTGCAAAGGTATGAATCTAAACAGTTATATTTAAGAGTTTTTCGTTTGAATTTTACGCGCCGAGAATACACGACCAATCTGATCTCATCGTTGTATACGGCGCGAAATTCACGTGTACGCGAAAATAATCGAAGGATGACGGTGGTGACCGAACATGGACGCGACCGGCCGCAGCGCGCAAACGGCCGCAGTTGGCCGGCGTGGCTCGTGATAATAGGAGGGTTGTTTGTTTGTAATGTTCGTTCACTCGCAGTTCCGCACGTTGAACTTTGATTTACATCCTCGCGTGTCTCCCAATCGTGACCGTGTGTGTGCGAAAGTGTATCGCGCTTCGTTAAACTGCGTCTTGCAAGAATCCGAATAGTCTGACACGTCGTTGCGACCAGCACGCCCGCACACTTACGTAAGTAATGACAGATCTCTCGCGCGCGTACGAGAGTACTGTATATCGAAATGCAAATTTTCACCATTTTGTTCGACGTTGCTTTTCAACGCGATGAGTCGTTGCATCTTCTAAATAGTTGCCATGCAAAATGTCTAAGACTTTGCGCTCATTTCCAAAAATCCAGCACGTTCCATGAATGCTTTCGCTAGAACGGATAAAATACGGATGATGTTTGAAGTTACCTTGGAGACTCGAATATATCCACGATATTACCATAATTCACGTTTACGACGATAACACATAAAGTCGTCCGCAACTTGCGATGGAAGTGCGACGACATATAATGGCTGCAAGTCACTCTATGTTATCGTCATACCTAAAAATTGACCAATGAGATAACACGATGTAAACTCGACACAAGCGAATCACATATCTCCTTTTCGTTCCGCAACTACCACGAGACAATGTCCGATGTCATATTCTCTCGTCAAACGAATCCTTGGCCCGTCTTATTCGTAATAAAATTATTAATGATCCATTCTTGCTCACGCGATGGAATTTATCGAGAACAAAATTTCCGAGTACTTTCTCGATCGCAACGAGATTCTATTTTCGGTCGGTTCTCGATTCGAACGGTTGTTAATTTAAAAATTAATTGTAAATTAGAACTCGGATCGAAAGTCGCATCAACGATGCAGTAGCAAATTTTACAGCTTTTTAGAAATCTGTGGCAAGTCACACCAATCGATAGTTGTCTTAATGATTGCTTAGCACGACATGCATATCAACGTCACACCGTTGTATACACACTGAGAAAAAAAATAATTGATTCAACTAAATCGATTTGTCACGGGCTGTCAAATAAATTTTTAGTTGGGACGAACAAAAATTTCCTTGTCCAGGCTAAAAATTGTTAGACAGACTAAACAATTAAGATAACAAAAAATTTCGGTATCATTACTTTAGTTGAACGATTTAGTTAAATCAACTACTTTTTTTCTCAATGCATCCGTGATAAAGAAATGCTTCTATCAGCATTACATATTTGGATTCTAGTGCAAATTAAAAAAAAAAATTTTATTCAAGACGGGAGAGACAAAGAGACACGAAAATAAGTTGAGCTTATTGTCGTTCAGAGATTACACTATCTACGTTACGAGGTAAAAAAGTATTTCGAAACTGCGATATCAATGCGTGTTTAAGATATTTAAAAAAATCAGAAACACGTTGACTTCGCAGTACGGCAGTTTCGTGGAAACTATAGCTAAATCGATTCCTCGAGAAAGTATACCTTTACCTTTATCGTCGACTTGACAAACTCGTTTCGCTAGTTATCACAAATGAAATGGAACACATCAGAACATAGTTTTTCTGCATGCATTAGTAACTGTTATTAGTAATTTTTATTGTAATGAAAGAAAAAGCTCCGGAAAGATGAGAACCGTAATGTTCTGGAGAAGAGCGATTGTGGCGTTTGTGCGTGTGATATAATTCCCCGTTAAATTTCTCAAGATCCAAAAATATCGTCGGTGAAATAGAGCGGTCGCTATTCTGGGTCGCAGCCAGAAAATCACTGCGTTTTCACCCAAGGTAATTATCACTTTTCCCATTTTTAACAAAGACTTTCTACGTTTTCTTAATCCTTTCGACTTTCTTTAATCCTTTGGACTTTGCTTCATGCACACTCGACCGATGCATACTTATATTTAACACCTCATTTAATCACCTTGCACTTTTTCCATAAACATAAAACTTTTCTCAAGCTATTCTTGCAATACTATATTACTTCATTTGAATTATATTTGTTGTATATTTTAATTTTTATAATATATTATACGAAAATATTATACATCAGTTGCATATACCAATTTCTGAGTATGGGAAAAAGTCAAAAAAAGACTCAGTAAGACTCAAGAGATAAATTTATTATGAATATTTATTTATCTACGAATCTACGTGACTTTTAATTATCCCAACAACACGTCGACGACACTTCTGGTAAACCGATGAAAATAAGATAAGTTGCATTGTCGTCTACGCGAGTTCAGTTGCATGGTGCGATGAGTCATCGGCCAAACTTAGACATCGCGTATCAATTATATACAGCTGGTAATTAAATGGAACGTCGATCGTAATCATCGATTCGTTATTGTATCCTAAAGGATGATTTGCTGCCACATAACTTAATACAAAATTAGCAGCACATAAAAAAATCTCGAGTTTGCCAATATACCCGTTATTTATTTTAGCTACCCGGTTTTGAGGTATCCGAGATAAAGAGAGATACTTCTTTCTGCGGTTTTATCGAAATCAGCAATCGATTCTGCGTCATCGCATTAAATGAAGTGCGAGAGCACTTGCTTGTACTAGCGAAATGCTTCAACAACGATAGATTAGATTAAATCCTCTTTGCACTGCACTCAAATTTGTTCCGAGTAGCAGATCTTTGAAATAACTTCGCTCGCATAGCATCTTGAAAGTCTCAAAAAGAATAGATACAGATAAATTACGATCGAAACGTAATTTATCGAAATGTCTTCGGCAAATACAGGGTGACCAGAAGAAGATGCCCATATTTCTTTTTGTAATAGAGTCGGTGGTAACACTGCTACTGTGACGAATGCGTGCTGTAGTGGTAGTATGAAGGAGAGAGTTTTGTTTACAATAGTTATCAGTCACCATGGATCGTTATACGGATCAAGAACGAGCATTTTGCGTCGAGGTGTATTTTCAAGAAAAGTCATATGTGAAAGTTCAGCGAGCGTTTCGGCGTAAGTTCAAAGTTCCGCGTCATAAACCCGTACCTTCGTGGAAATCTGTGAAGAGGTGGATTGCAAATTTTCGTGAATCGGGCAAAGTAAGTGATAAGAAGCGTCCA
>CABEGB010000550.1:0-26004 GCA_901521435.1 Crematogaster levior | reverse complement strand
GATGTGTTAAAATTAAAATTTGATTTGTTCACTTGTTCTTTTTGGTGAGTTAAACTATTCTTCTATTACTTAGAATTATTTCCCATTTTTTTATGAAACGATAATTTTTACAGTTTATGGTCTACCAATTCATGGACATTTGTGTGGCTTGTTGATTGGTTATTCCATAAGTCACTTTGAATTCCCAAAAAACATGTGACTTGAAATTTTCTTCCGTTTGTTAATTTTTTAAAGATGGCTTGAAGAGGAGCCAAAACATTCAAATCTAAACTGATGGAATCTCAATAGTATTCTTCTAATTTTATTAAAATACGCACCTACATCCGTGTTGATTTTTAATTTCTTATACCCAGTTGCTCTATATTTTTATATAAATAAATAAAAATCCTAATCTAGACATTCGAGACGAAGGTTCCAAGACTTTCCCTGAAATGGATTCCAAAGTCTTCGGAAAAGTTTCTAAACGCTTTCTGAAATATTAAATAATTCCAAAATCCTTGGAGGAAGAGTTTACCAAATTATTATTTGATTCCAAAATCCTTAGAAGAAAAATTTGTCTTTCTTGAAATTTTAAATAATTCCAAAATGAGAGGAAACGTTATGAAACTTCTCCAGAAAATTTAAATAAGCATAGAATTAAAAAGAAGATTTTCAAACTTTTCGTCTCGTTTATTGAAGAGGAAAATAACCAAGCTTCACTATGCAATACGACACATTTCTACTTAAGAGAGTCAAAAAGAAAAACTCCTCAATTTTTTTTGGAAGAAATGAAAATTTTAAACGAATATCTACAAAAAATAGTTAATCAATAATAAATTATAATTAATCAATTAATTAAATATTAAATAATCATATTAATAATTAATAATTATATAATCAAGATAATACCATTATTGTTGTACTATATTATTGTTGAAGGAATAATAACAAGAATACAATTCTACATATAACTCTGATATCAAAAATTTTTATCATATTAAATTATAATATTAAATAATTTATAATATTTATTATATTAAAAAGAAAAATACAAAATTTCAAATATTTTGGCGTCTACATAAGCTTAATCTCAAGATATGATCAAGAAAAATTTATGCCTAAACGTAAATTGAAACGTAAAGAAGAAGAAGAACAAACAGCATCAATTGATATTATAAACGATATTCCGCAAGATTGTTTTATGTTATCAGAGGAACCTAAAAGGGACAGACTTACAGAATTATTACGTTTAGAACATACCTACTCAAGAAAAGAAAAGTGTGATAAAACTTATAACTAATAGTTAGGACAGATTTTATGTTCCCGGAGAAAAACTAACAGCAACTCATGTATTATACTAACACTATATTAACAACAGATGATTGATCCATACTCGACAATACAGATTCCCGCAAATTTATAAAAAAGAAATAAATAAACAGGTAGAAGAAATATCATAAAATCTTCTCAGTCATCTTATAATACACCTATTTGGACCAAAAAGGGAAGATTCGAGAGGAAATAAACGTTGGAGAATGATTTTATTTATATATTCATAGGTTTTCAAATTCTAAATGATAAAACTATTGGCAATCCTTTACCAACATTGTCGATAATTTAAATCAATTAAATGGAGCGCAATACTTCTTAATATGTCTAGCTCTGGATTCTATCAAATATAAACGGATCCCGCAGATAATTATAAAACTGGATTTATAACTTCTTTCGGTCATTAATTCAACAAAAATGTCTTTTGGATTAAAGAATATTCTCGCTACCTTTCAACGATTAATGGATTTAGTAATAACGGGGTTTAGAAGGTGAAAAACTATTTGTTTATATGTATGATATAGTCATTTACTTCCTTTGTTGGATGAATACGAAAGAAAATATAACTTATTGATAAAATGACTTGATAAAGCTAATCTAAAATTACATTAGTCCGATAAATGTGAATTTTAAAAATAGAAGAGCGATAATATATTGTGTTAAACATTTACAATCATATCTGTACAAATGGAAATTCACTTTATATTACAGATCAAATCTTTACTTTGGTTTAAAAACACAAAACGCAAATATAACAATACTCCACTGGAGATTAAAATTTGCAGAATACAACGTAGTATATAAAGAGAGTAAAACTAATGTAAATGTCGATGCCTGTCAAGAAATCCGGTAAATTTTGAGGAAATAAACTGTAATATAATTAACCATAAAAGGTTTTTGAACCCCAGCAATTTGCAAAACGCAAAAATAATTTAGTAAAGTATAAAAATATTGCATTCATATCCACTAGTGAAAGACAATGAGAAGGCCGAAGGGAAGGCCAAAGTTTTGACCCAAATTACAGTGTGGCGGTCGGATCACACGCACCTGCACGCACGCAACCCGAACATCACAGCGAGAATATTAATTTATTTTCCGCAACGCGCTCGCGAGAGGCCGTGATAGTACCACGGAACGCCGCTAGGCGGCGACTAAACTCGTAAGTGAAATCCGTTACCGATAGGTATAAGTAGAGAGGCCAGTGAATCGATTGATACTCACTTATTGTGGGTCTGCGTGAGCTGTGGTTGTTGTGTTAGTCGTCGATGTTTCGTGACGAGATATTTTATTTTCATGATGTAGATCTTTGAATTTGATTGATGATTTGAAGCAGGTAAATTGAAGTTTTGAATAATGATAGGGAAAATCGAATGTTTCGGTTTTTGGTTCGTTAGAGCTACGAACAGTTGCTGTGTTGTAATTACTGCAAAGTACTATACATACTCAAGTTATTTGTATGAAAAAAATTCAATACATAATAGATATGAAGATATATTAATTTATTAATATATATAATAATTACAAATAAAAAGTAATAAATAACGTGTTCTAAAGTTAACCCTAGTACTTCTAGTAGGAAGAGTTTTTTTTTGTTTCGAAATTTAAATCGATTGGAGTCACTGCGTGTCAACTTAAATCTTTTATCATTTCGATTGAACACCGCGATAACAGAGATCCTACAACACTTGTTTTAAACAAAATAAAAATTTGATTTGAATAAATGAAACACACAAAAGTAATAATCTTATAAAATATATTCCAAGTTCCAACAAAATAAACATGAATTAAACTTTTAACACTAGTTATATGCTTATTGAAGAAACGTAAATATTTAAAAACATATTTACATCATTTTTGATGATCGAATTTCGACCTGTTTGTATGAAATAAAAGAATTTTTATATCAAGATATACCTATTAATATAACTCAAAATATGCGAAAAAAAATAAAAATAATAATCTAAATTGAAACAAAGTGAAGAATAATCTCATAAAATATATCATAAAATATAAAATATATCATAAAAAGTCTTGAAACTTTGAATAATACATACCTACTTATTGGGAAAAAGCATTTAAAAATATTATTTTATCTACATTTTTTGACGAAAGACAGTTTCTTTTGTCGTTGGTCAATTGGCCTGTTTTAGAAAATATCCTCTCTGAAGAAACCGACGTTCCCGGAATATAGAAGTATTTCGTGGCTAATTCATATAATTCGGGAAAAACATTAGTTTGTGTTTCTTCCAGAACTCAAATGGACTCTTCAATTGTTCTACATGAGGAAACTTTAAATATTGCCTTATTGCGAGTATTGCAGTTGTAGTTGGAGTAGTATAAGATTTAATTCGAGTCATTTTATTATCAAAGTAAGTCCATATGTTTTCAGCATTTTGTGATGTTGATGTAGCAGATTCTAAAGTAGTTAGAGTTGACGAATTATATTTTTTATGTATCAAATAGGTAAGTTTAACCGAAATCCATTTTTAGGTGTTATTGGCATTTTCTTCTAATCCAAATGCTATTTTTTTAAATCTTGGATCTAAAAAAGTTGCTTTGGAAACTATTTTAATTTGTTCTAAACATCTAAGCCGGCGATTAACTTTTCGATAAACTCGTTTTCAACATCTCACCACAATCACTTTGAGTTTGTATATTTTTAAGGATGTTATATATATATTTTTAAGGGTGTTGTAACTTTTTATCAATGGTGTAATCAATGAGATGGTTGGGTATTTCTCGCCGGAAAGAACCGTAGTGTAATTAAGATTTCAACAAGTTTCAATATTGGAACACAATCTTTTAAAATCATACATTAAGAAGCATTTAAAAATTTAGGAGCTTTCGGGAGATTGGTTATGACCATCGAAAGGGCATCTTTAATTTGCAGAAGCCTTTCCATTATTATAAGAGAAGAGTTCCATCGTGTAACTCTTAACATTGCTTAATTTTTAGTATTGGAAATTCCATTTGAAGTTGAATGTTTTTCAATTTTTCTATGGCAAGAAACACTGTTTGAAATGGACTAGATTTCTACATTTCTTTAGAATTTTGGTAAGGATGTAATTGGATGATACAGCCTCAGTTACACTTAAGTTTAGAGTGTGTGCCACATATGGATGGTGATATTTTTGCAAATGTTGACTTATTGATTTTTTAATATTTGCTCCATTGTTTAATACAATAGTTATTGTTTTATTGAAAATTTGCCATTTATTTAAAATGGTTGTCAATACACTTACAATATCTTTTACAGTGAGATCCACAAATTTCTTTGGTTACCAAAACATTAGAACACATTTTATCATCATGAATAAAATAACTAGTAACCGTTAATATATTCTTTAGCACTAGCAGATGTCTAGATGTCTGTTGCAATCGCAACATTTCCATCGGAATTCAGTTTTTTCTTCAACTCCAAAACTGATTCTGCATATAAATTTGGCAATATATTTACAGATAAATGTTTTCTGCTTGGTAGAGTGTACAAAGGATTTAATTTGTTTGTATATTCCCGAAAACCTTCATTTTCAACTATAGATAATGGCTGATAATCAGATGTTATCATTTGGACTAATTTCATATCAATTTCTTTTTTATCTTGAGCTGATAGTTCATTACATTGGGTTCCAAATAATTTTAATTGTCGTGGACGTTTAGTTACGAAATTCGATTCATCACTATTAGCTTTTCTTTTTGAGGAAGCATTTTGTGACACAGCTACAGGATGTAGATACATTTTCAATAGAAGATGGAGGTATAGGATTATTTTCTTCCAAAGTTCTTTGAGGCTCATTCTCTTTTTCAGGTAAAGGATCGTCTTCTACTTTGTAGGAAAAAAAACCGATTCAAAAATATTCAAAATAAAATGCTGCAAATTGTTATAAATATGTATTCTTTAATTTATACTTTAATTTATACTTTAATTTATACTTTTAATATAGCGTTTTGAAATAAAGCAAGATCTGAGAGCGATTAATGATGTCATTGACCAATCACAATTATTTCTCTGAAGAATAAATCTGTGATTGGCTGTGATTGGTCAATCACGTCAATCTCAGATCGATCAAACTTACTTTATTAAAAAATGTTATTTTAAATGTGTGGAAAATTATTTGATAATATAAATGAATACGTATGAAATTATTTTGTCAGACTTTGTTTTTTTCAATATAGCAAAAATTAATATTAGGCAAAATTCTCGAATAGCAAAATCTGGAAGTGAAAAACTCAATGTATGCAAAACATAACATTTAAGAGAGATGACTTCTAAGCTAATTTTATTTGGGAATTGTAACTCTAAAATTTTAAAATCAGTTTACATATGATATTTTTAAATTTCTTAAATCATTTCGAACATTTTTTAAATATAACTGGACTTGAAGGCGCTTTTAGTTAATAATTTTAAGATTGTATTTTTCATTATGGACTTACTCTTTTTTATAGGATATACTAACATTTCAGGTCTTGAAGGATCATTCTCGTTAAATTGTTTTAGATGAATTTGCTTAAGATGCTTTTTTAGATTTGTTGTGTTTGCATGATATGCAAGTTGTTCTTTGCATATAGAACAAATAACATTTTTTTTATCTTTACCTTTAATATAATAATCCCACACGGTGAATTTTTTCGCTCTTGATTTCATATTTATTACTCATAATTATATTGATTAAGACTTATAGCGGTTAAGTATAAAATTCACGTTACTATTGTTCCCAAAAGTAAAGCTTATATTATTAGTGTTGCCAGGCGGAGAAAGTTACATGGCACATGCACACAATTAGAATTAGACGTGTCGTTTGCTAGAATCAATGCGAGAGCCGCGAGAGCAAGAACGAGAACTGTCCTACAAAATATAAGGTTGTAAGTTGTTGTAACTCTTGGTTCATTTACGAACGGAGTTCGAGAACCGAAAAATATAAAGCTTGTTCTCGAGAACATCGAGAACTTTAAAGAACCGAATACTATTGATTCTTTGTACTTGAATACTTCCATCATTAGTTTTAAATTAAAGTAAGGATAATCGACATATAGGCTGCGTTCCGTTATTCGCTGCGAGTGCTGACGTCATACAAGTGTACTGTGGGTAACGTTCTGTTTTAACTTCAAAACAGCTTTTGGACTACTGCAAGATCATAAAACGGAACGTAATACAGTACGCTTTCATCTATATTTGTTGTGTTTACAATTAATTACAATTAACTTCGATATCACAATAATGGATAAAAATAAAACCATACTTGCATTAGCTACAAATTTATTAGTAAATGTTATAAATACAAGTAATTCAGATAGGGAAATTATAAGAAAATTAAACCAGCGAATTTGTGTGCCCAGAAGACGATGTAAAAATTATGTGGAGATATCATATCTTCATATTCAGATATGGAGTTTAAAATTCATTTTTGGTAAATTGTTAAATATAAGTGTAATTTTATAAATAAACTGAAAAATAGTGATAAGAAAAATTAACCCAAAAATTTTTACGCAATCAATAAAGTATTAAAAAATTTTACTTTTTTATTAAGGTAAACTTATACAACACTTATTGTTACTAATATTAAATGTTTTTTTATTATATTATAATTTAATTATAATCTTAAATATTTGAAGATTACAATTAAATTTTAATGTTACATTAAAAAACAATTGAGATCAAGTAATAAGTAAAAACAATTGAGATCAAGTAATAAGTTTTGTGTCCGAATAGATATATGTCCGGTCATTGGGATGTTTAGCTTACTTATGATTAGATTGTTTGTTATTTATAGAATGACACTCACAACGTTTATGTTTTTGTTGGAATTATTAACTCCACATCTTGTAAAAAATTCAGAAAGATTTGGCCGTTCTCCAATATCACTTGGAAAAGAATTATTATTATCTATTAAGGTAATGACAACACCCGATTCATACAGGTAAATATTTCATAATTTAAAATTTAAAATTATTTAAATAGTTATTAAATATATTTTCTATCATTTTTTATAGATTTTCTTAAGCATATATGTGTGAATTATTTTATTTATTCTGTATTATTTTGCTTTATCTTTATTTTATTTTTAGAAATAAAATTTAGAGACCAAATTTTTTTTATTAACAGACGTGTTAGTGATAGAGTTAATGTAGGAAAAGCAACAGCTTGGAGAAGCGTAAGGAAAGTTGTTTCCGCTTTATATTTTCATTTACATATATTTATAAAATGGCCATCACTGGAAGAAGTAAAAGGTAACTGGACATTAATAAAAAATAGATATGGTTTCCCCAAAGTGATAGGTGCAATCTAGGATACATCAAAAGGCACGGTAGTGTCTCGCGCCAAGTATACACAGCGCGTACAGCGCGATACGAAGCGCGAGACAGACCGAGACTTTTTTACGCGAGACCAAGTTTTGAGAGATCCTTCAATTATCAGATCTCAATAACGGTTGAACCGATCAACTTCTAAGTAGGCTTAATGGATAGCTTGGGATTGATTTGCATAAGAAAAGTATTTTTATTTTTCTCCTATGTGCCCTACGAACGGAGATATTGCGATGCAAAGTCTAAATGTGACGAATTTACGATTAAGAAACTCCGTTTTCTTAGTCGTCACCATCATCGTAAAGTGTTGACAAGAGTGTCTGTGGTGAGGGGTGAAGAAATGTGCTACAGGACGTCGTTTATTGGTCGTCAAGTGTGGGCAAGAGGACCGCGGTGAGAGGTGAAGTCCGCCATTCTCCTAATCCAGAGCTGTTATTTAATTGCACATTTCAAGTCAATTTCGTCGGTCGACGCCTACTGTCCCCCCTCTCGCGGCGCGTGACACTTCATCTCAGGAGCGTCACGCGTATTATAAGTATGACGATATTCCAATCCCCCTAAGCCCCCTGTTAGAACATTCTTTCTTTGAGTAATTTTAGACAAATAATCGAAAATCCTTCTGTTATTATTATTTTCAATAATAATATTCTACATTATTATTATTATTATTATTATTATTAATTAATATTTAATAATAATAATTGTATATTTCATTTAGAAGTTTCGTTAGTTCTTGTGCATTTATAATAAAATTATAATAATAATTCCTTAATTTCCGTAATATAGGCAGAATACAGAGTAAGAAATCAGTAAGTGTAGAAAACTGTACTATATTATAATTATTATATACTTATAATTAGGACAATAGTTTCCACGTCACCCGTGAGGTACTATTGCTGACGCGTTTTTTTTAAGTAGTTTCCCCAGTAGGCCTACTCCACTGAAGAGAACAATAAAAGAACAGTAAAAGAATTAATGAACGAGAGAGTGGAAATCAAAGAAACTATAAGCAATTGATATTTAAATATTTGAGTAGCCGAATAGGGGGTGTTCTAAGCCCGTGGGGTGACGCGAGACGGGTCGAGGAGCGGGGGGGATTTTGCAGGGGGAATGCTATAAGAGATGGGCGAGGGGGAAGAGACGGCAGGCGAGGGCCCCTCAGCGTCCCCCTGTTTTCGCGTGGTGGGGGGAAGCCATGGGTTTCAATCCCCACATGGGGTTGGGGAGAGTTATTGGTTTGAATCCCCACATGGATCGGAACCATTGAGTTCTATAACATACTGGAGCGAACCTTTCAGGAGTGGGGATGTCTCCATCGGTTGAAAAAGACAGATAGATTACGTGAGGCTAGTCTTCCTTGTCAGCGATTCGCTGATTGGTTAACCTCATTATAATATCATAGCTAAAAACATCACCTCTATCATGTTTTATATTGGATCATGTTTTATATGGATTGAAAAATGTTAAATACATAAGTGAAAAAATTGTAACAAGTAAATAATAAAAAAAATTAAATTCTTAATAATAATTACTTGGAATTAGAAAATATTTTTGATAATTTTATCTTTTATAATTCTTAAAATTATTAATCTTGTTAATTATTTTTAATATTTTGTATTTCTTTATATTTTATTAAAAATTTATTTCTAAAAAAAATTTAGTAATAATTATGATATTACATACATATATATGATATGACATACTGTATATTTATATAATTATAAAAACCAAATTATATATTAATTTTACTAATATTATTATGATAATAAAAATAAATAAAATTAGTTTACTTTCGGATTCCGTTTCAAAGTCATAGAAATATTAACAATAGTAGGATAGTAGGATGCCATATACACATAATGTCGTTACACACACAGTTTCTTGCGATGAGAAACATTAAAATTTTGAAACTTAAACTTGTTATATCTCCTAAACCAATGTCGTCCCGGACTTGGTTTTTGCGGGGATTTACTCAGAACAACTTTCTTTACAACATATCCAAAGAGCGATGAAATCGGTGAGGTGTACCGTTTTCCGAATATTTACCATAAAAACTAAAAGTATCAATAATAAATCCTAAAGCAAATGTTTTTCTTTGGTGTTGTAAAATATCAATATTGTCAACTTTTAAATTTCGAATATACTGTCGATAACGAGAAAATACTTCTTTAAAATATGCTAAATTATTTGGAAACATAGGCGATTTATGTTTTCCATAAGAATTTCGCGTGTTCATCATATCAAACAAATGATCAAATATTTCAATAAATTCAATTGTTGCTCCGCTTCCAATAAAATTGTTATGATTTTGAGATTTTAAATAATTGATAGCGTCTGCAACACTACTGCTAATTGTTTGGACTGCCAGACGACATTCATCTTTCTTTTAAAATACTGCATATGCATATTTGATAATTTATTTGACAATTTTAAATCAATTTCTTCTTGCACGACATGTAAATTTCGTATAAAAGTATGAGAAATTTGACCCGTTAATGAAGTAATATTATTTTTTTCCATGAAAGTATTTCGACATAATTTTATCATATGAGCTGGATCAGCAATAAAATATATTTTTATATTCTGTTGATTCGGATGAAAAAAATATGTTTTCATTGTATCGTCTTTATGAAATGTAAAATTACATCCCAACATTCGCATGGTGGCAAAATTAGTTTCTGTGCCATCACATGTTATTGATCGAATTATGATTCCGATATTGTACATTTGTTTAATTGCTTCTAGTAACAAGGTACTTTGTATTTTAGCACTTATTCCATTGATTAGAAAGTATGCAATTGGTAATTTAAACTTTTGGCTATAAGACACAATTTGAAAAATTAACGCTTCTTTCGCAAATGCATCTTTATCTTCTTTTAAAATACCGTCATAGTCAATTTTATCACAAATCTTATCTCTACCTTCATCAAAAATTAATTGAGATCGTATTGCCATAGCGTCCATAATTAATCCAACGTTTCGTAAATAGCTATTTTTTTTCCTCTTTTACAACTTTTTGTAAATATAACAATACGTTTTGTAAAAAACCTGGATTACAATTATGACTAGACAACCATTTTCGCAATGTTACAACGTGAGGTAAAGTTAATTTTTCTCTAACAAATTCATACGCTTTTGGACTATAAAAATACAATGTCATCGCAAATTGTTTTATATTGTCACTATAAGTTGGTCTCATTAAAGATAAAGCACTATATTGCAATTCATTCCAAAAGATTTCTTTTCTGTCATCCGGTATAAACTTATGCACAGCCTCTTCTAATAATACTATATTATTACCTTGTTCTTTATGTTTCTTATCGTTTTCTAATTGCTTTATTTTATCTTCACATCTTTTTAGTCATTTTGTCAACATTTGTTGATGCTTTTTAAAATTGCGTTTTAAATTATTGGTATCATGCATACTTGGATATGTTTGTGTGTTTATATTTCTTGTATGTATAACTTCATTTTCCTTAAAACAAAAATTAAGTAATCAATTAATTTTAAAAACTGTATGTATATATGTACTTGTATATGTTAAATCTATAAATTACTTACATCTATCGATAAATCACATAATTCGTTTGTATCACATTTTACTTCACTTTGTATGTTTGTATTTGTTTTCGGTATATTTTCTTCAGTCATGTTAATATTCTGATTCTGAAATGTAATTTGATTCCAATTAAATTTTAATACAATGTTAAAAACTATTTATAATAATTATACCTCATCTAATAAGTTTGAATTAATCAAGTGTAGTTCCTTTTTGTAATCAATTTCTTGCAGTGCTATTCTTTTACTGTCAAATAATGTTGGGATAGTTTCTTTATTCAAAATATTTTTGAAATTAGAACAAGACTTAAAAAATTTTGGTGAAAAATGTAAGCTACATATTCTTGAATTCTTTGTGATATTTTTATTTATTAATAAAGATGGGGGAATTGCTTTTATCCATTTTTGTAGTATGTCTTCATTTTTAGGAAAACTGAAAATTATATAAAGTTATAAAATTATTAACTAACTATAATATATATTATATTTTAAAAAATTGTAACTTTGGAAAGGTTATGTAACATACAATGTTTCATTTAATCAATTACAACTTACCGATGAAAAGTTATGCTACTGTCAGGACACCACACACTTTTACAATTTCTAATGACGCAATTTACAACCATATTTCACTTTTTATTTAATGAAATAACGAGATGTTTTGATATAAAGCCGTTCACTACATTTTTAAGCAAAGGTCGTATGTTTTCAGCTCAAGCAATAGAACGTAAAAAGAGACAGAGATCCTCACATTGCTATATGTGTCCTTTTCTAAATCGCGGACGCAGTTTTTTTTGTTCGGGATACGGAAGGCTCGCTCCAGTATGTTATAGAACTCAATGGTCGGAACGTTCCCCGCGGGGTGTGCGGGGAACTTATCGACTGTTGGTTAGAAACCCCCGTGGGGTGTCGTCGTCATCGTCCGGGGGACGCGCGCTTGTCGCGTATCTCCACCGGAAGTTGCGGGCGGCGCGTTTTTCGCCGTGAGTAATTTTTCCGAGAAATCGCGTTTTCCGTCGAGGGACGTGGCGTTATCTCGTCCCGAGAAATCGCGGCTTTTCGCAACGGATTCGCGTTTTCCTTCGGGGAGTGACGGGGGAGCGTTCGGGGGCGATGACGGTATAAGAGCGTTTCCGTCGGCGCCTCGTTTCGATCGTTGGTGATTTTCGATTCGACGTTAAATCGATTATAAAAATGAGGTTATTCGATGAAAGAGGAAGAGAAAAATCAGTTTTACGGTCCGATCGACGGAGTGGCCCGAGGACCATCGGATATATGAAAATTTTTTAAAAAGTTTTTGCATCAAACCGTTGGTGTCTGAAACGTGCTACTTTTTACCGTCCGAACCGTCTTCGAGAATGTGTTTCGAAGCCGGGGAAATGGAAATGAATGGTTTGAATCGTGAGGAGTACGAGGAGTTGACATCAGATCATCATATTATTAGCGGGCCGTTATTCGGATTATTTCTCGAACTCGAAGAGATGTGTAACGCATGCGGCAAAAAAATAATGGGCGCGAGAATCGCGCACGAATGTAGAGATTATCTGGAGACGTTTCTCGACCGTATTGAAATATTTGACCGTACTGCGTCTATAGAAGAGAATTATCAAGAAGTGGTTGAAGTTCAGCCCTATTAACACATTGCGTAACGCATAGAAATCTCTAAGACATACGCCAGGAACCGCACGTTTTTGGGCAAACTGCACTTATTTAAATCATCATAACTACAGATCATAATGCACTTTAGGTGTTGTTTTTCAATAATTATAGCATTTTTATTTACAAAAACAATTAAACTTTTAAACAATTAAATTTCCTAGTACTTTTTTAACGTATGGTACTGCGTAAAACATTTTCCTCTATGAACAAGGACCAAACAAAATTTACATAAGTATCTAGATTCGCTCCTTTTTCCATGAGCGGCACAAACTCTGCAGGCTCTCGTAGGAAATTTTTTCTTTCCACTCGCTGGCATATACGTAAGTTCATGCTGCTTCATATCACCTGACAACCTTTTGGGTGGATCTTTGCTCTCCTTGCACCCCCAGGGGAAGGGCTGGACAGATTTGTCTCTGGTTCCGGAGAGCCTTCATTATTGTCATCCGTTATCCAGTCTCTCGCCACCGATAGCAGAAACTGTTTATACTTCATTTTTGCTTCTGGATTGAAGACGTTGTACACTCTAAATGAATTAAAAAGTCCACAATTTATAAGGTACGGCACTACTTTTTTTGTCCATTTCGTTTTCCTTAGAATGGAACAACACGAAAGGAATTGATCCGCACGGTCAACGCCTTTCATGTGGGCATTGTATTCCTTGATGCAGGTAGGTTTTACAATATTCTCTCCCGTTTTTCTATTTTTTTTTCCTGTTGTCGAGACAGAAGTGTCATGGATCATTGATATCATTCGGACAACCCGCTTGTCTTTCCATGCTAGGAGAAGAATATCGCCTTTTCTGGAAAATATTATGTCATTTTTTTTTCATTCTTGATGTTTTCATTTTCAAATTTGGCGGTAAACCTCTACTCTCCCTAATAGTCCCACAGACTCTAGTTTTGTTCTGTAGCAGCAATTTAGCAGTAGATGTAGCATTGTAATAATTATCCTGGTAAATATGGTGCCATATGCCAAGATAGGGTCCAAGGACTGAAAGAACGATTTCTTGCAATTTCTTTCCTTCAGCAGTGTATATCTCCATATTGCAGATATAGCCGGTGTCACTCTCGCACACCATCCGAACAAGTAAACCGTATTTTGTTATTTTCGCTGGGTTGTACGTGCGAAATTTTAAACGTCTTCTCCATGGAATCATTCCCTCGTCCAAAGACAACTGTTGCTTTGGTTTGTATATTGTTCGAAATTTATGCAGGAAATAATCCAGCACAGGTTAGATCTTGAAAAGTCTCCCCGAGCGACTGTCCATTTTGGTGTTATCATTGAAATGCCAGAATGTCCATATTTGCTCAAATCTATGGCGACTCATTGTCTGTGGAAATATAGGGGTACACATCAAAGGATCTATTGACCAATAGTCTTTCAAGCTATCTTTTCTTGTTTGACCCATCAGAATAATTAGGCCAAGGAATTTCTTGATGTCCTTCTGTGTAACCGGAGACCACTTTAGTGTTCTAGATGGTGTTTTGCGTTTCATTGCGGTTTGATCGTGATATAATAGTTAGACAGCTCTTTGCACAACATCTCAAACAATTCATCACCAAAAAAGAGATTGGTCACAAAGGATACAGAGAACACACTGAAACGGAAATGTAGTGACCCCAGCATGACCTTCAAACATTTGTAAGCGTGGTGGTGTGTCAATTTCAGACCAACAATTATCAGTAGTTTCGTCAGTGTCGGAATCACTTGAAAGCACCGCCACCCTGCGCTTCCTTACAGGTCTAATAATTTCACTGTCAGTATAATCATCAAAACAGTCATCCGCATCTTCGATCTCACTAGGAATATCTGATAAATTATCGTTAAATACTTCCGCAAGTGTATCAGTTTTGTTGGTTTCCTTCCTTTTTCTGAGAGAGGGCATTTCTAAAACCGCCAGGAACTTGAAGACGAAGACTATTCGAATGATCAAAATACAATGTAACTGCAATGCTTTATGGGTTCGTGCAATTATATAGTTTTCGTAGATTGACCTGCACGGTTTCCACCAATGAGATCGCTTCATTCGATGTGGACAAGACAGTGTGTTGACATCTAAGGTCCATAACAGGTAGCGTGAAAAACGAGAAAATTCGTGAGCGGTCCTTAATGGGCCTTCTACAATAAGATATTAGTAATAAGTCAGAAGTCAGAAGCAAGTTGTAGCGAGCCAGTAGTGCGTTATAAGACAATAATAAGTCAGTAGTCAGTGACTGAATGGAGATGGCCAAATTCCATCTCTTCCGATTTAGAACTAAAATTACGTTATGACTGACTAATCAAAAGCAATATGTGTCTGCCATTTTTAACGAGAGAACCGAGCTCGTATAACCTGAAATCTGACGTAAACTGTGTCAAAGTGTAAAAATGAAATCTTTACATTTTGAAAAAACGAATGGCATGGAGCTAATCAAGTTCGTTGAGCTTAATTGTTGCATATATAATAAAAAAAATGCGAGAGTTCAAGACTGTGGATAAAAAAGAAGTATGGGCTCAAATAGGTGCCGCTTTAACCAAAAAGACGGGTATGTACAATTATTTAAGAAAAAATTCAAAAGATAATCTTTTCTTCGCCAGCGGTTAAAAATCAAATAAAACAACAATTGTTGACAGCAACCTGGCACTATTGAAAGCTTTATTCGCTACGTTTCGACCCTTGGTTTGGGTCCTCTTCAGACAATATTACAGATCAACAGCGCATGTCCAAATGCGTTGTGTGTCGAAAGGAGTCTAAATATGAAGTTGTCAAAAGTGCGGTGTCAATACGTGAAACACAAAATGCCCATCCTAAATCTATGAAGGCAAATTCAAGACTGAATTGAACAGTCTTGAATTTGCCGTCATAGATTTAGGATGGGCATTTTGTGTTTCACGTATTGACACCGCACTTTTGACAACTTCATATTTAGACTCCTTTCGACACACAACGCATTTGGACATGCGCTGTTGATCTGTAATATTGTCTGAAGAGGACCCAAACCAAGGGTCGAAACGTAGCGAATAAAGCTTTCAATAGTGCCAGGTTGCTGTCAACAATTGTTGTTTTATTTGATATTTAAGAAAATATTGATTTAAAATATCAATTTAAATATCATTATCATTTCTTTTGCTTTTATTAGGTGATCAAGCTCAAAAAAGATGGGAGAGTCTAAGGGCTATGTGGTCACGTCAACATAAAAAATACTATGAGCAAGGGCGATCAGGATCGGGTGCAAGCCAAGATACCCAGGAGTTTCAGTATTATGGTGAAATGTCATTCCTTGTCCCACATTATACTTCACGGCAGTTCGTATACTGTTATTTGTTATTTTAGAGTTTTTAAAGTTGTGTGTATGTATATGTGTGCATGTGTGTATATATATATGTAAAGAAATGCTTTCTTTAACTTAATTTGGCGCGCTATGCATGCTCCACGCGCCACTCTGTCATGACCCACCAGATGTCATAGCAATACAATATGGATAGGAAACCCGATGATCGAGAGAAAACGAGATAAAGGAAAGAGTAGAAGAAGCACACGTACACAATATAAATGTTAGGAAAAGAGATTGATTTGATTTTCAATAATTAATTCGATAACTAATTTTAGTGAACTGGCTTGTAATTGTCGTTTCTCTGTTTTAGGTAAGCTTACTGTAAATAGTTGTAAATAATTATAATCGCAATGGGTGTTACGAATAAAATGAATCTCTGTTTTAGTGAAACAAATTCAAGCAATCACTTATCACCCCTCCATACCTGAGATAAAGCACGTCTTATAAAACGACAATTAGTCCACAAATCACAATGCAGAAACTGCGATTTGAATTCGTTGTGGCAGCGTCAGATAAAGACCCGAAATCGAATACATTGTACATAACCTCGATCACGACAGAAGAAGGAGAAAAGTATGAACTATCCGAGGAGTACAGAAACATAACCCACCACAGTGAACTGAAGAAGACAGATTTATACAATAAAGTAAAGGCTAATACCAAGAGACATGATAGAAGAATAGGATGGGTACAGCTAACAGAAGAACTAAAATCTGCATACTCAGATGGAATGGGAAATATACAATTCAAAGGCCAATTGCTAAATATCGCCTCTGAAAAGGACAAAAATCAAGATAGCACGTTGAACAAGCTATTGGAACAGCTAATTATATCAAACACAAAATCAAATAACGAGATAAATCTGAAAAAAATCACAGAAAAATTTGTACTGGAGAAGTATGCACATAAGACAACAAATACCCAGCAATGGATGAGAATGTTTGAGAAAGAATGTGAAAGATTCGAAATAGAAGAAAATAATAAAAAGATTGAGGTATTGAGGTTGTTCTTAGATAAATCTTGTATGGACTGGTATCAGGCAACACTCTCACAGCTAGAAATAAATGATAACTGGTCAGAATGGAAAAAGAGATTTTTAGAAACATTCGCAGATAAGGGATGGAATTCATGGAGATATGCCCTTGCATTTAGATACAAAGAGGGCGCCTTGATTAACCCATTAAATCCTGAGCCGAATCCAGGATAGATAGCGTGAAACTAATTATTGGATATTTGCCATGGCTAAAAAAAAAATTACCCGTGTTTTTTCTTTTGTCGATTGCAATTGTTTATAACAAATTGTTTAAACAAATAGATACAAATTTCCGAATTTCGAAAAACTAAAAGCGGCAATCGATTCTACGGGAAAAACCATGAAAAAAACCTTAGTAACATTTTTTCATTAGGTTGCAAAAAATGTTTAATTTTTGTAAGCAAGTGCTTATCTGTGACACTTTTAGACAGAGCTGATGTTAGTGTAAATTTTTTTTTTGTATTCTTACTCGTTTGGATCGATTATTCTTTTTTTTCATGATTTTTTTCATGACTTTTATCAGCATAATCGTCACAGGGACTATCATTGTAAGCACCATTTTTCCAATCATAAATATGATTAGGCTCGAGTAATTTTTGTGTAGCAGTATAATTACTCCATATATGTTCATAAGAACCTCGAGGAAGTTGACGAGACGCGATATTTTCATCTGAATCGCTATCAGAGTCTCTATCAGAGCCCTCATCATCACTTGGAATAAATGCTACATCAATGTGAGGGTCATAGTCGATGTTGTCTTCATCGACTAAATCAAGTAAGTCAAAAACTCTTCGCTCTGACATTGTGTACTACGAATGTACAAGAACAAAGCCAAAAAATAGTAAATGTGTATGAAAATATATGTACTCAATGAATAACGATAATTAGTATTGCTCACCGCTCTTTTGTGTACATAGAAACTAGTTTTTTCTTGCGAGACACAAAAAATGCGACACCATCTAGCAGCATAGTAAATGTACTAATTGTTTATACCGCGAATTCCGAATATATTCAAATGTTTATTTCTTTATAAAGATTTTACACAAACAATTTGGGCTCTGACAAAAAAATGTTACTAAGGTTTTTTTCATGGTTTTTCCCGTAGAATCGATTGCCGCTTTTAGTTTTTCGAAATTCGGAAATTTGTATCTATTTGTTTAAACAATTTGTTATAAACAATTGCAATCGACAAAAGAAAAAACACGGGTAATTTTTTTTTTAGCCATGGCAAATATCCAATAATTAGTTTCACGCTATCTATCCTGGATTCGGCTCAGGATTTAATGGGTTAATTACGCCACAAAAAAAGAACGATTATTATTAGATGTGAATAAAAAGATGGATCCAGCATCATTAGTGGCCATTATAATTGCCGGGATTCCAGACTTTATAGCAGACAAAATAGATCAAGACGAGGTTAAAGATTCGACTACTTTATTTAATGAAATAAGGAAACATGAGAACTTAACCTAACCTAACCTAACCTAACTAATAAAAAAATTGTCAAAGATTACAAGCTGGACAATAGAAAGAGGACCTTTGAAAAGAAACCATGTAGTACATGCGAAACTTTAGGGAAAGGAGCAAGATATCATCCTGAAGAGAAATGCTGGTTTAAGGAACATGAAAAGAGTAAAAACAAATCCGGAATTATAGGAAATACGTCAGTACTAGAGGTGGAATTAAACAACCAAGAAAAAAACTTGTAATCACACCATTAATAAAAATAAAAATATTACTAGATGGAAAATTAGAAATGTATGGAACCTATGATTCAGGATCCCAGATATCCCTGATAAACGCAAAGTTAGTCAGAGTAATAAACCAAAACGAAGATAAAAACAAAATACTCATAAAAACAGTTAATGGTGTGAAAAAAACAGATGGTCTAGTAACAATTAAAATAAAAATTTTTGATATTGAGGACGAAGTAGATGTATTTATAGTAAATAGAGAAGATTTCGAAGATTTCTTGATTGGGTTAGATATGATAAAAAAATTTAAGCTAACCCAAGATGAAAAATTAAAAATATCACAGGAAAAGGTAAATAAGACAGATGAAAACAACAAGACTAAAATAGATACAGCGGAAGGAAAAAAGAGAAACATTGAACAATGTTCAGTGAACTTCAATGAACATGTTGAAGAAGATAAATTTCAAATAAAGTTGGAACATTTAGATAAAATGAAAAGGAAGCAAATAGAAAAACTAATAAATAAACATAAATCAGTATTTGCCAAAGACAAGTATGACGTAGGAGCCGTTAAAGATTATGAAGCTCGAATTGACCTGTTAGTAGACAGATACTGTAGCAGAAGACCATACAAATGCAATATAGATGATAAAAAGGAAATTGAAAAATAGCAAAATTACTAGAGAAAAATCTAATTGAAGAATCTTACAGCCCCTTCGCCGCTCCTGTTACGCTGGCATATAAAATAGACGAAGGAAGAAAATCACGCCTTTGCATTGACTTTCGAGATTTAAACAAAAATATAATACCGCAAGCACAACCATTTCCACTAATAGAGGATATCATATTAAGAGCTAGAGACTGCAAATATTACACAACATTAGACATAAATTCAGCGTTTTGGTCAATACCATTAAGAATAGAAGACAGAAGCAAAACGGGATTTATAACCCAAGAAGGACACTTCCAGTGGACTTGTCTACCATTTGGCCTGAAGACATCTCCGGCGATATTCCAACGAATTTTAAGCAATATACTAAGAAGACATGGACTAACGGAGTATACAGTGAACTACATAGATGACATATTGATACACTCGCGGTCATTTGAAGAACATCTAAAACATATAATACGAGTTTTAGAAGCTATAAAGAAAGAAGGTTTTAGACTAAAGTTTAGAAAATGTACGTTCGCAGCTGGCTCAGTTAAATATCTTGGACATATAATAGGTAATAACACGGTTCAACCACTGAAGGATAACGTCATATCAATCCAAAAATTCCCAACCCCAACAACACAAAAGAACGTAAGACAATTTCTTGGGAAAATAAATTTCTATAACGAATACATACCGAGAAGCTCGATATTACTAGATCCTCTACATAAACTATTACGGAAAAACGAAAAATTTATATGGACAGATGACTGTGAAGAAGCATTTACGAAGATCAAACAACTATTATGTTCTCAACCTGTGCTGGAAATTTTCGATAGAGACCTGCCTATAAAGATATACACAGATGCGTCGCTGGAAGGGATAGGCGCAGTGTTGAAACAAACACAAGATAATGGCAACGAAAAACCTGTCGCTTATTTTTCAAAAAAATTAAATGAGGCACAGAAGAAAAAAAAAGGCAATTTATTTGGAGTGTTTGGCTATTAAGGAAGCAGTGAGGTACTGGCAACATTGGCTAATAGGAAGACATTTCGAGGTATACTCTGACCACAAACCACTAGAAAGAATGAACATAAAAGCGAGAACAGACGAGGAATTAGGCGATTTAACATATTACTTATCCCAGTATGACTTCACGATTAGGTATATTCCGGGGAAAAATAACATAGAGGCAGATTGTCTGAGCAGAAATCCTGTGCTGGAGCCAGAAACAAACAATGAAGAAACACTAAGGATAATAAATTTAACAAAAATAGAAGAGATAAAGTTATATCAGAGGGAAAATGAAAGAATAGAAAAGTTAAAAGGCAAAATAATGAAAGAGAATGGAATGTTATACAAAATAATTAGAAGCAAAAAAAAGATTATCTTGTCAGAAAAGGCTAGCGTGAAATAATTAATAAGAGAATTAATAAGAGAAGTTCATTCGGATTGGTGCCATATAGGCACGAGACAAATGATGAGCAAAATCGGCCCATACTACACCGCTAAAAATCTAATAGGGAATATTAAAAAAATATGTAAAGAGTGCGAGGTATGTATAAAAAATAAAACAAGAGGCCAAAATAAATTCGGTAGAATGTCGCAATTGGGACCAGTGACTCGACCGTTCAAAATAATGTTGATCGATACAATCGGAGGATTCGGCGGTACCAGATCGACAAAAAAATATTTGCACATACTGGTTGACCACTTCACGAGATATGCCTACATTGCCACATCAAGAACGCAAAGTGCTACGGACTTCATAAAACTAGTAATAGACATAATAAAATCAGAAAAAGTTGATACAATTCTCACAGACCAATATCCGGGTATAAATTCGAAAGAATTCAAGGAAGTTCTAAAAGAAAATAACGTTAAACTAGTTTTTACAGCAGTGAATGCACCATTTTCAAATGGTCTAAATGAAAGATTAAACCAGACCCTAGTAAATAAAATCCGATGTAAAATAAACGAAGGAGAAGGGGGAAGGAAAGCGTGGACAACCATCGCGAGAGAATGTGTAAAAAAATATAACGAAACGGAACACACAGTCACCGGCTTCTCACCAAGATACCTGTTAGATGGCACAGACACGAGCGTGTTGCCACAAGAAATAAAAAATAAAAACGAAGAATAAAAGAATAAAATGAGAATAGAATAAAATGAAGAAAGAAGATTGGGAGAAAAACAGACAACTAGCTCTAGATAGAACAAAAAGATCTCATGAGTACAATAAACGAATATTTGATAAAACCAGGAAACATCATGAATTCAACAAGGGAGACATGGTTTACATAGAAAACGGAAACAAGCTCAATAGGAAAAAACTAGATGAATTGAGAATTGGACCGTTTAAAATAGAAGATAAAATATCAAATTCAATTTACACAATCAAAACTGGAGGAAGAAAACAGGACACAGGTATTTTCCATGTTACAAAACTACTTCCGGCGATGGACGAAAGTGATGATTGAAAATCCCAAGTATTTTCACCCTAGGAGGGGAGATGTAAAGAAATGCTTTCTTTAACTTAATTTGGCGCGCTATGCATGCTCCACGCGCCACTCTGTCATGACCCACCAGATGTCATAGCAATACAATATGGATAGGAAACCCGATGATCGAGAGAAAACGAGATAAAGGAAAGAGTAGAAGAAGCACACGTACAATATAAATGTTAGGAAAAGAGATTGATTTGATTTTCAATAATTAATTCGATAACTAATTTTAGTGAACTGGCTTGTAATTGTCGTTTCTCTGTTTTAGGTAAGCTTACTGTAAATGATTTGTAAATAATTATAATCACCCAATGGGTGTTACAGAATAAAATGAATCTGTTTAATTGAAATTCAAGCAATCACTTATCACTTACTACCTGGATAAAACACGTCATAAATAATTATATATATATGTATATATATATATATATATATACATATATACATATACAGGGTGTCCGATAATTCAGAAGTCCACCCGTAATATGAAATGAAACTGGCATTCCTGTATCATTCTTTGAAGTATTCTTAATGTTGAATATTAACGAAAAAGATCGGCAATCCGCGCGACTTATCACCCCGTCCACCGCTTGCTCACTAAGCGCGCAGTGTGAGATGGGAGGAGCCTGACGTAATTAGAACACTATTATTGGTATAATCCCACCGCTCATCTCCCACCGCCACACTGCGCGCTATTGGGACGTCTTCGCCGCTGATATATTTTTTGTTGTATCTTGATAAATGTTAAGAATATCGAAAAAATTTTTTATGCTCATTTAACCTATCTACCTGCGGTTTACGGGCTGGTTTCAATTATCGGACACCCTGTATATATATATATCTATACAGGGAGGTGTTCCAGATCAACCGGAGGTCCTTGAAGGTGGATGAATCTCGATAATGTGAGTAAAAAAATGTCCTTACAAAGAAAGTTGTGAGATCCAATAGTTTTGAACCATGCATTAAGTTAATAACGGGGCCCGTATTTCGCGCCGTAAAGAGCGGCACAACCATTCTCGTTCAAATACATTTCTGCCATCAATTACTCTACGTAGCATTTGTTAATAAAATGTACAATTAACAATAAGTTAATAATTACTTGATATTCAAACAATTATAAAAATTAAGTTTTTGTGCAAAGACTATTTTTCATATCGTAATCATATCATTAAGAAAATAAATGCTATAAATATTATTAATAATACAGTTCAATTATACTTTTATGACTGTAATATTTTTGTAAAACAGAAATATTTCCATAAAAAGATTCTTTAAAAATTGAGGGATCAATGCATACATACTTTGACAAATTTAAAACTTTTCGGTTAAATTTTTCGTTGTTGCCGCTGGATATTTCCAAAATCAGTAGCAACATCAGTAGCAAACAATGGAAAACAAATGAAAACAATTACAGTAATTGATGTGGCAGAATGTATTTCGAACGAGAATGGTTCATGCCTACGACGGCGCGAAATGGGCGATGGTTGGACAACTTCATGTACTTTATTCAAAAACTATTGATCTCACAACTTTCTTGTAAGGATGTTTTTGCTCACGTGTCGAGATCTATCACTCTTCAAGGACCTCCGGTTGATCTGGAACACCTACTATATATATATATATATATATATATATATATATATATATATATGGAAAATAGACCCTCAGAAATGTAAATTTTGCAATTTAAATGATTATCTAATAATATAACCATGAAAAGTAACTGATATATTGTAAAGGCGCCAGTTCCAAAGTGAAGACATACATAAAATATTATCTAAATTGTTAATAAAACTAAATAATATAATAATTTAATATTACACGAAAAATATGACTGATATGTTATTCAAGGGTGCAAATTCAAATGAACATACATACTTAGGTGTATATATTATAAAAAAATTGATTAAATTTGACTCTAAGTGAAAGTACATAAGTGATATGTTATTCTAATTGCACAAAAATATAAAAGTCGTTTATTGAAGTTTGATTTGAAATTTATACAATCTTGGACAATGAAAAATAGTTGTTTCATAATTCCAGAGTACTAATTTGTTAATGACTCGGAAAAGAACATGGCCTACTTCAAAACTTCGATGCGTTTCTCAGTATCATAGGAATAATAATACTTGTTCCGATTTATCCGACTGCAACTTGCCTCTAACTATTCAATAAGTTATTAGTACTGTTAAATATCAATCATATGTCACCCTCCCAGAAGGGGAGGGAGAGGGAGAGAGAATGCTAATATTTAAATTAATCATTATCAAAACACTGTTATCAAAACACTGGCCGCCATGTTCTTTTTTCCGAGTCATTAACAAATTAGTACTCTGGAATTATGAAACAACTATTTTTTCATTGTCAAGATAAATTTCAAATCAAACTTCAATAAACGACTTTATATTTTGTGCACTAAATAACATATCACTTATGTACTTTCATAGAGTCAAATTTTAATCAATTTTACTTATAATATATACACCTTAAGTATGTATGTTCATTTTGAATTTGCACCTTGAATAACATATCAGTCATTTTCGTGGTAATATATTATTAAATTTATTATATTATTTATTTTATTAATTAATTTAGATAATATATACTTTATGTATGTTCACTTTGAACTGGCGCCTTGCATAATATATCAGTTACTTTTCATGGTTATATTATTAGATAATCATTTAAATTTGCAAAATTTACATTTTTTGAGGGTCTATTTTGAACATGGCTTGACCTTTTCATTTATGATTTTTTTGAGGATATCACCTACTTTTTAGAGTACAGATATATGAATCAATTAGTGCAAAAAAAAAACACAAAAGTTTAAAAATGTTATGTTATTTGCAATATACATTAGATTTTGTGCATAAAAGCATAAGATCTACCAAAACTGAATATTTTAGGAACACCAGCTATTAGATTCAAAATAAAAAAATAGAGTGTTCGCCTAACTTTAGGGACGCCACCCAATATTAAACGGATGAGAACAGTGAATAAATCCTTCTAAAACCCTTTCTAAACCCTTTCGTCTGAAACATTCTCTTCTAAAATACAACTTTTATGAAATATTCGGGTATATCCACACTTTTGTCCCATCCTGTGTATGTATCTAAGCGTGTCGATGACATTATAATATAGATGTGTCTGCTTTTATTGTTATTGTTATTCGAGTTATTGTACTCAATACCTTATTGACAAAAATTGTATATATGTATTTCAGAAAACAAAATATGTCATTAGATCAAAAATTTTCTGATACTATTGCGTTATTTAAAAAAAAACGTTGTTTTTGGATTAAGCTTTCTATATAATGGTATTAAAAGTGTTGTTGATCAAAGTTATCGTTACCCATCAAAAGTTTATTTTGTTATTGCAATGAATAATGTGATTGAAAATGATATTTGAAATATTTTTGACCCAAATGTAATATATTTTGTTTCTTGAAATGCATATACAATTTCGTCCATTAAATTAAGCAAAAATATTAATCAATATTAAAATCATGTAAAAGATACAAATAACTGAACTGTTAAATAATCTGCATACTATTATTAAAACAAACACTTTGTAGGCAAAATTGTATTAGTTTTCTTGATTTGAAGAATACTGTCATTAATAATTAAATAGTTTTATTATAGCACTTTTTAAATGAAAACACAATAGTCTTACTGCAAAGTGCATTTGTTTAATTACAATGTGCGGATTAATCGTTTACATGATTTCAATAATAATAAATTTTTATTTACTAAATATCTCTGTATCTGTCGTTAATTATCGGTTTCTTATGAGTTAATTTACCACTTATTAAAATTTTCAAAACTACCCGCTTAGGGTGAAATTAATATCTCAAAAACGGTACATCTTAGTATGGGTTCTATGTCGTTATTTATTAACATTTTCTTATGGGGTTAATTTACGGTTCTTGTAAGGTACTTGTGTGCAGCTCCATATACTTTATTTTTATATACGCTTC
>CABEGB010000549.1:0-26061 GCA_901521435.1 Crematogaster levior | reverse complement strand
ACCGCGTTCCTTACACACCGGACAGTTGGGTGGTTTTCGGCAGCTGTATGCCGTGTGCCCCTCCTCACCACAATTGAAACAGCAAGAGCTCCTGTCTATCTTGCTGGGGCATCTTTGCCTAGCATGGCCAACCGCCAGGCATCTATAGCATTGGAGTGGGCGACGCTCCAGCAAGATGACTCTTGCCGACGCCCACCCCACTCTTAACCGTCCCATATCCGCTACCTTTAGGGCGCATGCTAATGGGCACCTTACCCAGATCGCGCCCAAGCCATTTCGCCCCATTCTAATGTCCCCTGTTTTAATCTCTGCTACATCCGTCTCTCCGATTCTGGCTAACGCCACAGCTACTTCCTCCGGGATCACAGAATCGTCGAGATCCATAATTCGCAATTCTGCCCTGCGTGTGGGACGGGTGACCCTGATTCCGGGCTCTCCCAACGTCTCTCTTAGCCGCACCGCCAGCCGATCCGCCTTACCATTTGCTCCTTCCCCTCCTGGCATCTCAATGAGAAGGGCTCCGGTGGCTGCCCTCTTAAATCTGGTCTCTTCGATGCCAATTTCGTCCAGAGATATATTTTCTCTTGCTCTCTTAATAATCTCCGCGTACGTTAACCCAGCTTCGCCGCCATTAACCGACACGGCCACCGTTCTGGGCAACCTTCTACGCATGGGGGCTCTTCCTCCTCCTGGCTGTGGAGGGGGCAGGTTCCTGCTTCCCGTCGTTCGCTTTTGTATCCGACCGTTCGCTATACTATTTCTGTTTCCCCCTTCTTCTATCCTGTTTCTTCTTTTCCTCTTCGGGGGTGGATCTCTCCATCCTTCCACGTCCGTCGGAGTAGGTGGCGGCATGCTTGAAGAATCGTCGTCTTCTCTCAGGCTACCCCGTCTGTATTGGAATGGCTTCGTCCCCTTGTTTTTCAGCGTCCTGTTCGCCTGGGTCGTTTTCGCCCTGTCCATTAATATTCTTGGTTCCTCTGGCGGGTCAATCCTTTTCGATACCCCCTTTAAGGCCGGTCGGTACGCTGGTGGCATCTTCTCCGCCCTCGGGGGTCTTCTTTCCTTCGGCGCTGGCCACCATTCCTCCGTCGCTCGTTCCTCGGAGCTGTCCGCTTGGTCTCCGCTCCCGGTGCGGTTTTTCAATATTCTCTTTGTGGGGGCAGGTGTCCTCTCCTCCGTCGAGAGGAAGATTTCCTCTTCTCCTGATCTACTAGTTAACCTGTTAAGGGAGATCGTCACTCCCTTCTTGCCAGGTTGTAGTGTCTCCGCATTCTTTTCTTGGAGCTTTTTCTTCAGCTCACGATTCTCCCTTTCGAGGGTCGTACACTTTTCCTTGTAAATATCCGTTTCTTCCGTGCCTGCCGCACGCACCATCATCCTTTCAATGGCGGCTTTAGCCAGAAAAATACCCAGCTTGATATGGCGATTAAAGTCCCCTCGTATGTTTGTGGACTTGTATCTCGCTGCCTCTGCCTGGTCCAATAATTTGTAGACCTCTGCCGCCATTTCTGTTATCGTCATAAGATCAAGGTGAGCTACTTGATCCTCGAAAAGGGCCTTCTGCTTAGAAGAGAGCTTCCTTCTTTCATATCCCTTGGGTGTACGCTTGCCACCCTTCTGGGAATCCACGCTCTCCTCGCCGGCCGTCTGCTCTTCCACCATCTCTTTCTGTCGCGCGACTTTGGTCTTGGTGCGGGTCTTCCTCGGTTGTATCTCCTGTGGGCTGTTTGACACTTCTCGTTTCCTTTTACTCTTCGCAACCGCGCTAGTACCACTGTTGGAGCTCACTTCCATGACATCCTCGACAGACTCCACCGTGCCGCCAAACTCCTCCGTCACTACTTCTTCTCGGACGAAGTCCGGTACTTTCGCCATTAATATCAGGTTTCCATCCCCGCTTCCTATCATCGTGTTTTCTTCAGCGATAGCCGGTTCCATCGGGGGGCTCGCCGTCAACCCCCCGATCAGCCCTTCGCAGGATTCCGCATTATGCGCCGACCCACCGTGGGCAGGGACGAGACCCACGGTTTGCCGGGTTCCGGGTATCCGACCTCCCGGAAGGTTATTCCTTTTATCATTGTGCATGTCATATTTCATATGGTTTTATTCACAAGGGTATCCTTCCCTTGCCCCGGATATAATACCCCCTCCCCCGCTCGAGGTCACGGGGAGAGAGGGGACTTGGTGGTGCTCCAAATATTCGAGGCCATCTGTCCTCTTCATAATGATCACGCCGAGGTGGGGATGCACCTCAACCCACCTTGAGCTCTCGGCGATGTTTGGCTCGTATGTTCTGCGGCGGTAATTTATTTTTATCAAGATGTTTAACTCCTCGTCCATGTTGGATCCTTGTTTCTTCACGCAGCCGGACCGGGAAGAGAGACGCAAATTCCCCGGCGAGGATTAACCCAGCATCCGACGGGTGAGATGTAATGGACAGAAGATATGTCTGCAGGATCGTAACTCCTAATCACGGGTTTCTCGTATCCCGTCTATACGGCCACGCCAGAACACCGCAGGGCGCGCCGCAACAAGCGGGCCAGGCGCGCGCACACCATCGAACCCATAGGGCGGGGGGTGCCTACGCAAAAACGCCGCGGGCAGCGTTGCGAGACCCCCCCTGACACAGATGCCCCTAAGTCGCGCGACTCGCGACTCGTTTATGACCCCTGCCGATGTTCCGCAGAGGGTCATTTAAACTGGCGGGAAAAACTGCGGGGGAGAGAAGTCCGACGAGGCACGCCGAGGTCGTCGTGCGGCCCACCAATCAGCAATGTCCACCGCGACCGTGTCGTATATTTATAGTATAAGCATTGTTCATGCGCCGCCGCTGCCGGTTGCGGCGACGCGAAGAGAAATAAGACTATCTTATATCCTACTTATCCGTATGCTTGCTATTTACAATTACAGCGTTTCGTTCCACATAAATTTAAACGAGCCAAAAAACATAAATTTAGACAATTTACACATGCATGCGCTGACCCAGGCCACAATCCACCAGGGAAAGGGCCAAAGGCTCCCCTCCTCGTGGCGGGAGAAAAATTCCACTCACAAAGTCCACTTCACCTCGAAATCTTGAGGCGCCGTATGAACGGGCCCTAAAAGAGTTCTTCGGCGTATTTCTCCTGTCCTATTTCCTTCTGCCATCGTCAGAAGAGCATTCCTACATTCCATTTTCCCATTACGTCGGGATCAACAAAGGTTCGTGTGAACCGACCTTAACGGTATTTCCGGTAGGAGTTCACGAGTCCATTCTATGTTCATCTGGCGAGACCCGGTTCGCGTATCTCTTTGCGTACTGCTGTTGCCGTACCACTCCATAGTCGCAGAGAGCATTTACGCTGTTAATTCCTTAGAAATACTAAGTTCGCCCGCAAACCGTATGAACCAGCCTGGATTCGTTATGTATTCCATTAAAATTTATTAGTTGTCTACGAAAAAACTACGGTTTTAGCTTACTGCAGCGCTAATTTATGCCTAAAACAGTTCGCACATGTATCCACCTTAATCTAGTAACATTTCGACTGAGTTTGACATCTATACAAATTTACTCTATGGGCGAGTGAGCGCCGCCCGCGCGCCAAATTACCGTTCTTGCGTTACCTATTCCTTGCTCGTGCACACTTCGTTCTCGTGAGCCGCTAACAAGTTTCTTCGTGTTTCACAGTTATTTTATAGTGTTTAAACATCTATATGTGCAGCATCATTGCTCCTTGCCATGTTCCAAACACCCCGGTGTACCATACCGCCGGATCAATAAGTGGTATCTTGTGGGGTTTTCAGATCTTCAAATCCGCACTCGGCAGTACCCGTCAGTGTACCAGGATGCTCCTCCGGTCTCCTGGACGTCGTTTTCGTGTAGTTTCTCTCCTCCATTAAAACGCGGGTCGGAAAAGGTCGGGCTACAGGTGTATACGTTAATGCCACTCGACAACCTAACCTGTACCTGTCATCCGCAGCATACTACGTTACACGGCGGGTCCGGTTGATGATATTCCTCTCCGCGCGTCGCTCCCAGCATAATTTGGTAAGTTCCGGTTGTAATTTTAACCGGCATTCACTACACATTATCTATTCACCTTATATCTACCTTGCTTTCTATAACCGCACTTTCGCTATTTATTTAACGCAACTTGCCATCATTATTCATGGTTTCAAGGCGATATGCCAAAATAATATTATTTTATAATTTATATCTCTCTTGTAGGAGCAATCTTACGCACGCCGCCAATCCGTCTAAAGAAACAGCTAAAACAACCCTGACGCACAAGCATCCAGCAGTAATCGCTTTACTCACCACGTTATTTCAGCTAAGTACTACATTTAATTCTTATCTACTATTTTATATCCTAAGTTATTTGCTATCTTATCTATTTTCAGATAACCTAACCTAGATCTGTCACTATTTTAGATGGTACCGCGCCAACTTTTCTTAATTAGAGTACTTTTAGTTTCATAAAATCAGGTAAGCTTGTACATCTTCTCACTGTTACCTCCATCTCTCATCTCTATACTAATCTCCGTTAATTTATTATAATAGGGACCACTCTTCGTTTTTCAAAAACCTGCATGTTCACAGGAACAAAGGGATCATCCGCCACTCTGTCCCCTCGCCATCACGAACATGTATTCAAGCTTTTACTCAATTATATTCTGGATTATATACTCTATCCAACTTTTTTATACAGTAGTATAGTTCCCTATAACCTGATATTAACATTTACACCACTCTAAATCAAAGAGTTTTCCGATCCGTCGTAGCCTCCGTATATTTCTTGTAATTGAATCGCAAAAGCTACATTCACGACACTAAATTACTGCATTACAGCCAACATATTGTATACTTTAAAGTTATGTGGCCTTTGCATGGCCCACCTTTGACATTCTGTTCATGGAGTATATGTTGACGCTTTACCCTATTGATATCTACTTTATTAACTTACATTTTAGTATATTTGCGCTATTTACATTATCCCTACTTATATTTCAATGTATTTGCACCACCCGCATAATCTAACTCCGTTATACTTTTATATATCATTCCACCTAACCTTCAACTGTCAGCCGCCCTGCTTCACCTGTTACCTAATAATTCTATGCGTAGGTCCATAGTTTATCTACATCTTATTTCCATACATCATTTATTAATTCGGTTGGAGTTATATCATTATTATATATATACAGTGTTAGTATGTCTATATATATATTTCCCTCTGCTGCAGGCCGACTATTTCCAATACGCACGCGCGTGCTCATCGCCTAACTACGTCACCCGCACGCAGCAATTTGGCAACCGGACGACTTGAGAATTTATTCCAGCAACCCGGTAAACGCAATCCACGGAATGCGCGCTCGCGTTCAAGGAGGTTTGCATCCCTGAGCCGCGTCATCACCACGTGATCCGCGTTCTTCGGCACAGCCAACATCGTAAATGCCTGCTCTATTGCCAAAAACCTATCTCCGAAAGCGCGCTCGTGTTCACGACCGTTTGTATCCCTGAGTGTCCACAGGGCATGCGCAGAAGCTCGCAGCCTTTGACCAAATAGTCATACGCCCATACA
This sequence comes from Crematogaster levior, assembly GCA_901521435.1. Lineage (NCBI taxonomy): Eukaryota > Metazoa > Arthropoda > Insecta > Hymenoptera > Formicidae > Crematogaster > Crematogaster levior. Next base: position 20,500 of record CABEGB010000549.1, on the reverse strand, counting down.
GCGAAGTTTTAACCTTTGGACCATCCTTTACGGACCCGCGCATCGGATCACATATAATCAGGTATTATATAATAGTTTATTAATTGGTTTTCTAAATTCAGTTACCCTATATACTTAGTTTCTTCATCTTGCTGTCTACTTACAGGAACTTAACCTACAACTGTCATTTTCTTGGATGGTTTCCCACCAGCAACCTCCACTTACAGTTATACGCACCTTACATCAAGCTACGGGTGCTAGCTACAGGTATATCTATGACTCTCTAACAGCCATAATTCTATTAACTCCTTTGCGCGCATATTTGCCATCCCTAATCCAAATTACATCTATTTCTGTTTCTTTACAGAGGCTGTTTCACACAATCCTCCAGATTATCGATACCGGGGACTACGCTGTTTGTTCCTGTTGTATCAGCTGCCTCATCGATCGATCCATGTACATCCCGTCTACATTAATATACAAATATGCACCTATCCGCACGCGCATTTTTCTATCTCTGTATCCTTATCCATAACCTTGTTCGGTGCAAATGCACGAGTGTACGATTCACATATAAAGTTAGTAACGATAACCCCCATTTATTTATATTTATATTTAGTACAAATTATTATTCTGTATATAATAAATCTGACTTAAGAAAAAACTCATCCTATTGTACCACTGGCTATACTATATCACTTCTCGACAGAACTTATTGTATCTTTAACATACGTCTGCTTAAAGATTAGTATCTTATGACATCACGACTCATATTACAACCTCGGTTATCACAAGCATGCATATATTTGTAATTCATTTATATCCTGTCTGTCTTTGGCATTCCTTCCAATATATATCAGTCTCCCCTACGCATGCTCGCACTCCACTACGTAATTTACGTAGGTCACTACCGACAACCGTACCGCTGAAAAGATCGTCCGAGTAACACGGCGAGGCCCATCCCGGCAATGTGCGCGCGTGCTCAGGGCGGTTTGTTGCCCTGGGACGCGTCTCTGTCACGTGACTTACTTCAAACAATCTTACAACCTTATAATTTATCGTCGCATTACCATTCCGTATCCAGAAATGTGCGCGCGTGCTCATAAAGGTTGGCAACACCCGACGTACACCATGCCACCTCGCATAGGCGTACTTAACCCGCGTGAAAAATTTATAAGCTAATTTCCATTTATTTCCGCGTTGTCACATAATTCCGGCATTATAGGTAGTGTTAATTGACTTTACTATAGAGCAGTCAAGACCGTAAAACATTGGCGAGCTCCCGCCAGGGACCGATCTATTCTTATCAGAGCGACCCTAACCTAACAACCGTCATGAGTCACATATACTTGGATAATCCGTACTAGATCTAATTACTCGTGATATGTATAGGATAGGGAAAAAAAAAAACACAAAACAATTCTTCACGCATTTGATATTTCACATTCCACATTAACCAACTTTATTTCCTCCTACACGTCAATTCATGCCAGCACTGTAATCACACTCGCCCATGTCCCACCTAAGCGCGGAAACTGTCCTCGCGCATTTCGCTAATATACCGTAACGTGTTTGTTTTCACTTATTATCATTTCCTATTTATCTTTTAGCGCACATTTACCGCTCAGTTACCAGGTATATCTAGCCGATCTCGAAAGCATCGGTGCGCAATGCGTCACTCCCGACATATGCTCTACAATGAAAACGAGACAGCCTCCGGGGTTCTCGCTTCTCCTTAGGTTTTTGGATACTTCTACCTCCCCTTAATACCCATGAAGGGCATTCCGTAGCCACTGATACGAGTTTACTCTTCGCACTTACTTTCTAACCTAAAAATGTCACTCGTTACTACACGCTACTTAACCTATTTGATTCAAGTATGATCTTTAAACTGTCAGCTCTCAAACCAACGACGAGGAATAAAGTATATATAATTTCTATCCTCGATCAGTCTTCGTGGCCTCTTTTATTACAGGACACCTAAAACTTTACACCACAGCGGCATATTATGTGCCTCGAAATCCGCACTACTGCATTAACGCTGCATGTACGTACACTGTCTCTATTAGATTATACAATGCGTAATACGTTTTTCCGCCCCGAAAACTTGTATTAAGCCGTCCACTCCGCTCTCCACGTACATCGCCTACTGTTACATGGGCCCGAAGAAAGATCCGCGTCACTTGGTCTCTCGTCTTTATTATGAGGAACGGAGCACACATAGTCTCTTCAGCAGCAGAGCATCAGTGAGCACGCGATTATTGGTCCTTTCTATTAGATCCCGAAATCTAGACCAATCATGAGCATTATACAACATGTCTGCTGAACGCGACCATCTCTGCACGCATCTCGTTCCGCGAGCATTATAAGATGTGTTCGCACCGTCCCATGCAATAATCCAGAATTTCGAGGAGTCTCCTATCCGACGCGGCGGCAGATCGCGTATGTTCCGGATATTATTCTGGTTCACCGCAAACACAAAAACTCTACCTCGCCCGGCCCATTCGACGCCCGTAACCACTCGCGATAGACCTCGGAGGCCGACGGGCCGCTTCACCGCGTTCCAAGACTATTCTAACGAATATTTGGGACACTCGTCGACCGATTCCGCTCTTTCGAGTCTTCTTCACTGCAAGTTTCTGCACTTCGCAATAATCTTTACTACCGCAGTGACGTCTTTTACACTCGGCAATACTGCCAACCTACCAAATAATTTTATTATTGTGGCGTGCCATATCACAATTGTGCGCGCGTGCTCCGATCTGCAGCCCTGACATGGCAAGCGGCAGTGCCAACCCAATCATATGCTTGGTTCATGGCCGATTCATACGCGAAAATGCGCGCTCGCGTTCACAGAGGTTTGTCAACCTGAGGTACATTTAGAGTACAATCGAGCGGCACTTTTCACTTTACAGTCTAATTTTTATTAACGCGGAGCAACAAACCACGACCATACGGCACACCCCGTCACACCGACATATAACTTACGCTGTTCTTCCGTGTCGATATACTAGTCATCTCTCACTCAGGTTCCAGAAACAGCCTCATGACTTCTGCGCTCTTCTACACCCTGTCTTACACTTCATACACTTGCCACATGGCAGGAAGACAGCCGCCTTACACCCGTCACTTTTCACAAACTTTTATGTGTTATGGGGTCCCATACGCACTGCAAAACTTCCACCACATGTTTTTCCGACCCTTGAGAACCCCCATAGGATCTTATCTTCCACTTTTTCGCTCTCGTACCTTCATATGATCTGTCTTTGCACGGGAGAATCTTACACGGCCGCGCAATACTGTAGAAATTTCCACATCACACTTTAAATCGTTAATATCTTAAACACTTTGCCAAAAAGGGAAAAACCCCCAATTACCCGCGTTCACTGATAGTAGCGGTCTGTCACACTTTCCGGATATTTTCACACTCTCGTAATGTTTGACCCTGAGGTCGGCACTCTTCTAGCAATATATTAGGTGTAGTAAAAAGAAATCCATTATTTTTCCAATAAATGGCTTTAGTAATCTGTATGTGACTGTCTCTACGGCACGACACTGAGTATCCCAGGCGAGTTTTTCGAGGACACCGCACAACCGACCAGACAGGAAGCTTTCATACAAGAACTGCGAGAACGAATGAGGAGGATGCGCGCGAAACCGGCGGCGCATCACACCCGGACAACCCCTTTCATTTATAAGGATCTACAGACAGCAACGCACGTTTTTCTCAGAGACGACACCGTGAGACGACCTTTCCAACCACCGTACTTGGGACCGTACGAAGTGCTAGCCAGGCCCAACGAAGGGCTATACACGATCCTGGTCAACAACCGACCGAGTAACATCTCCATAGAGAGGCTGAAACCGGCATATCTTCCGGCAGAAGAGGCGGGAATTTCGACACCAGGACCGTCAGACCCTACGGAAAAACCCCCCAGTACGCATTCACCAGAAAAAAAAGTAACATTCCAGAAAAACTAGGAGGGAGTGTTGTGGCGCCTAGACACTGAGTTGGCACACCTGCCTAGTGTCGGGTTGGCCAGTCCAGGCACCACAGACCAAAAATACCACCAGCGCGGGTGTGGCGCTGGGGGTCGAAAAAGGCGGAACCAACGTTCTTTAGACTTACTTCCTCCTTGACTTTTTGTTGTTTCTGGTGGAGAGAACAAGAACAGAGGTAAAAAGAATATATGTCGTTGATAAAGAGTTAAGATTGAGAAGGGTTTCTTTTCGTCTACCCGTACCAGTCCACGTTCCTTCCTGAGGTTGAACGCGCCACACGCTTAAGTCTCGTTATGCGCAGGCGCGTCTATTGAGTGAGTATGAGCGAGAGGCTAAGCATTAGAAAATGAGACGGAAAGAACACGAAAAGAGAAAACATTACCTGGTCGTGTCTGCCTAACGCTGTTAGCGCATGCGCACAAAGCAGCTAAAGCGTACTTGAGAGAGAGAGACTATTATACGTCTGTACCGTAATGTTTGACCCTAAGGTCGGCACTTTTCTAGCAATATAGTAGTATTACATATATGACGTTTTTAGATTTAGATATTATAGGTTATTTTCCGTGCGTTTTTAGGTGCTTTATGTGCGTCTTTTAGGTGCTCTTCCTTTTCTCTCTTAAGCCATAGATTATAAAGTAGCTCTATCAGCAAAATCAGCTCTAACAATGTAAAGAAACGACTTGAGATTTGAGAAATTCTTACGTCTCAAGATTTGAGAACCCTGCTGGAAAAGATTTATTAAAATCGATTGAAATCGATAAAATTTTAATCACTTTTAATAGTTTACTATATTTCCAATCGACAACCAGAAATTAGTCGATTAAAATTTAATCGGATTGAATCAATTTTTATATCTATTTTTATGTTATCTATTTCTATGCTGAAAACGTATAAATTTCAATCGTGTTGAATTTAATCCAATCGATAAAATGTTTTAATTCAGTTTTATACATTAAAATAGGAAATAAAAGTTATCATTTTGAATTGATTTTAATATATTACATATTTAATAGATTTTAATTGCAATAAATTATGTATGTTTTAATAAACTTCAATGCGACTATAAAATTTTAATCACTTTTAATAGTTTACTATATTTCCAATCGACAACCAGAAATTAGTCGATTAAAATTTAATCGGATTGAATCAATTTTTATATCTATATTTTTATGCTATCTATTTCTATACTAAAAACGTATAAATTTCAATCGTGTTGAATTTAATCCAATCAATAAAATGTTTTAATTCAGTTTTATACATTAAAATAGGAAATAAAAGGTATCATTTTGAATTGATTTCAATATATTACATATTTAATAGATTTTAATTGCAATAAATTACGTATGTTTTAATAAACTCCAATGCGACTAGGCTGAGGTACATATTTTAATTCATTTAAATAATGAAACTAATTATCTATTTTAATGTACTTCTATTCATTTTAATTTCTATTAATTTTAATAAAATTTAATAGGATATTTTACTATGTTGGTTAATCGATATTAATTGTCATTCTATTAACTAATTCAGTGCTCGGAATTAGTTGCTATTTTCGAGCCGATTCCCGAGGCAACGCCTCCTATTCCCCCACTACCGCTCGACGCTCGAGCAGACGCTGCGGCCGAGCCGCCGACAGCGTGTCTCTCAGGAGCGTCTCTAAAGAAAAAGAAAGCTAGGACCTTTTATATTATTAGTAATATTTTCCTAAAAAAATAATTTCTGCTTTCGTAATAAATAATTAATCGAAATGTTATGAATATATTATGTAATGCTATTTCACATCTTATCGCGAAAAATTCTACATCATTTTGTAAAAGAATATTTATAAAGGAATGCCTCATCGTATGAGATGAGAACGAGTACTTCAATAATTTTTATGGATATCATCCTTCGTAGAATTATGCAAACGACCGAGAAGACCAGAATAAAATTTTTACTTATTGAATGTTTCGATTTTTTTCTATTTTATCTCCATCTTATGACATAAGATGTAAAAATTTTATTCTGGTCTTCTCGGTCGTTTGCATAATTCTACGAAGGATGATATCTATAAAAATTATTGAAGTACTCGTTCTCATCTCATACAATGAGGCATTCCTTTATAAATATTCTTTTACAAAATGATGTAGAATTTTTCGCGATAAGATGTGAAATAGCATTACATAATATATTCATAACATTTCGATTAATTATTTATTACGAAAGCAGAAATTATTTCTTTAGGAAAATACTACTAATAATATAAAAGGTCCTAGCTTTCTTTTTCTTTAGAGACGCTCCTGAGAGACACGCTGTCGGCGGCTCGGCCGCAGCGTCTGCTCGAGCGTCGAGCGGTAGTGGGGGAATAGGAGGCGTTGCCTCGGGAATCGGCTCGAAAATAGCAACTAATTCCGAGCACTGAACTAATTATTAAATTTATATCAATTATTAAATACTATGTACGTTTAAATCAACTCTAATGAGACTACGTTCTGGTATTTATTTCGATTGAATTGAATAATCAAACAAAATGTTTATTTTAGTTTAATTCTATTCGTTTTAATTTCTATTCACTTTAATATAATATTATAATATATTGTACTATATTATATTAATCAATTTTAATTGTCTTTCTATCAACATAAATTACATTTATTTCAATTATAAAATATTAAATACGTTTTAATCAACTCCAATGCAATTAGTCTCTGGTACATAACTCAATTCAATTTAATTATCAAACCGAATGTTTATTTTAGTTTAATTCCATTTGTCTTATTTTCTATTCACTTTAATAGAATTAAATAAGATACTATCCTATATCATTTAATCGATTTTAATTGTCATTTTTCCAAATAATAATTAAAAATCCATATCAATTGTAAATAACTAAATAATCAACTTCAATGCGACAACACCCTGGTACGTATTTCAATTTGTTTTAATAATTAAACAAATTGCATATTTTAGTTTACTTTTACTCTTTTTAATTCCCATTTACTTTAATAGAATTAAAAAAAAACATTTTTCTATGCCATTTAATTGATTTTAATTGACATTCTATTTACTGAAAATTAAATTCGATTCAATTGTAAAATACTAAATACGTTTTAATCAACTCCAATGCGACTACGCTCTGTTACATATTCAATTCATTTTAATAATCAAGTAAATTGTATTAGACATTTTATTGTAGAAACCAACGAATTTTAATTTTGATTTTCTACCTATGACAAATTAAATTGGTATCAATTACATAATAGTGTAAAGATTTGAAATGGCATGCAAATGAAAAAACGACTTCTAAGAATGAATAATAATTTTTTTATTGCAATTCAACAGTGTTGCACAATAAACCTATGTACCGTCCAATTTTTGAATTAATGAGAACAACTTTTTCTAACACATCATTAATACTGCGTATATTTTTTTCATCACTTTCACATTCAATCAAGTACAAATGATTAATATCTTTAAATGGTAAATTATCGAAAGTTTTAATACATGATACATTCAAGTAACCCTGCTGGAAAAAATGGATTGAAATCGATTAAAAAATTTTCAATCAATTACAATGCGAAATCTTAATTCCACTTTGTAGAATTAAAGCGCATTAACATACAAAATATATAGAAGATGATTAAAAACGATAAAAAAAATCGATTAAAATAGATTGAATATCAATAAAAATGCTAAAATTTTTATGAATGTTTAATCGATTTTAATCGATTTTTTAAAATCGTTTTTAATCATTTTCTATATATTTTGTATGTTAATGCGCTTTAATTCTACAAAGTGGAATTAAGATTTCGCATTGTAATTGATTGAAAATTTTTTAATCGATTTCAATCCATTTTTTCCAGCAGGGAAACGTCTATGAATTCGGGCCTATGAAAATGAAGTTTCTTAATCGTAAATTTGTCACATTTAGACTTTACATCGTAATATCTTCGCTCGTAGGGCATTTAGGAGAAAACTAAAAATACTTTTTTTATATAAATCAATCCCAAGCTATCCATTGAACCTACTTAGAAGTTGATCGGATCAGTCGTTATTGAGATCTAATAATCAAAGGGTCTCTTAAAACTTAGTCTCGGTAAAGAGTCTCGGTCTGTCTCACGCTTCGTATCGCGCTGTACTCGTTGTGTACTTGGCGCAACACACTACCGTGCTTCTTGATAAATATGAATTCTAAAAAATACTTAGAGCAGAAGACATTTAAATTCATATTTTTAGATGTGCATTTAAATTGATGTAATTTAGATTTTTTCGATGTCGGTTAAATGTCGAATTGAACATTCTGGCTGGGCAGATGGCGGTCGCTAGCCAAATGAAACTTGTGAGACGAGTGGCTGGTAAAAATGTGTTGCGGGCTAAGGGTGGCAAATGGTATCTAGAGCATATTCCAAGTGAAACGGGAACTTCCTATGCTCATGTGGTTTTTTTATTGGCTTGTGTTGCTTTTTTGAAACGCAGTTGATACAATAAAGAACGTGAGGGATCGCACATAAAACAACTGAATTTCGTGGATCGAAGCAAAAAGGGGACCAGGATTGATCTGTATGAATATCCTATTATGTTACTGGTTCCTGGACTTTCAAGGCGAGCGTTCGACGTTGACGTCTCTCCACAGGTATCGGCGAAGGAAGAATGGCTAAGATAGTCCTTCCGTGGGCGGCAAATCGAGTGGTTGAATGGGGTTTAGGACAGCACAATAAGCGCAAATTTCACTCACTTATTGCTACAATAAGATATAAATTTCAAACTAATGACAAACTATAATGCTAAGATTATCACAATTATGTTGAACTAGATTCAAAGTAATGCAAAGAATAGATAGAAATATTAAAATTGGAGTTGAGGTATTACTAGAGCTAGAGTCATATTTTCAAAAAACAAATATGATTATTAAAAATAAAATTAATAATAATTCTTGCATATAAAAACAATATTGATTCGAACAGTAGTTATATTTCTAGTTTTAAGACTTTTGGGGCCATTGATATCATTAACCGAGAGGGTTTCCGGATGGATGCCACGTGCGTGTTGGGCACTTTGCCGACGTTTCGCAAACATTGTAGCTTGCATCATCAGACCTAGGAGCTCCGATTCTGAGCTCTCTTCGGTTGCGGTCCTTATCTCCCTGGATGAAAAATTAAAACATCTTAACCAGGCCTTGACTAAGAATGAGTACAAGAGCAAGAGCATCAATCAGACAACCAAGAGATTGAAGAACAAAATCTCTAGTCTGAACAACACGAAACACCAGATGAAGAGAGAGAAAACAAAAAGACGGCTGTTCTTCTGTATCTTCAAGGTATGACGGAGCGCATAGGCAGAATTTTGAGTAAACATAACATTAGAGTGATCCTCAAAATATAAAAGAAATAAACATAACATTAAAGTGATCCTCAAACCCCAAAAAAAGATTTCTCAATTACTCCTTAATCCCAAGGATCAAAGACCACGCCTGGAAACACCAGGTGTACAAAATACCTTGCGCCTGCAGAAAAGTGTACATAGGAGAAACCGGGAGGAAGATCGGTACACGGATCAAGGTCCAGCGGTGTGCCAAATACAGTCACTTTTCTCAAGCTTTCATTCAGCTTTAGCTGAACACTGGATGGAGACTGAACATTCTGTGCAGTACGATAAGGCTACCATACTGATCCCTTCACAAAGCTATTTTGCCAGAAAATATCGTGAAGGTCTGGAAATTTTGAAACATCCTGACAAACCTCAACCATGACAAAGATCTTCAAGTAAATCCTATTTGGCATACCGTCGTCCCGGGTTTTTTAATTGATCGGCCGATTAAAATATTCTGATTGGCTGACCAAAACCACTCCCCCTCTCTACCAGGGACAACGGGGTATATAAGGACTACCGCAACCGAAGCTCAGAATCGGAGCTCCTAGCCCTGATGATACAAGCTACAATGTTTGCGAAACGTCGGCAAAGTGCCCAACACGCACATGGCATCCATCCGGAAACCCTCTCGGTTAACGAGTAGTTATATTTATTATTAATTTATTTTTTATTTAGGTCGCAACAGATCCGATGTCATCTGTGTCCGCATTAAACTCATAATTTGCTGACAATGCTTGCTATGATCTGATAACATATTCAAATGAAGGGAGACTAGTCGACATCAAACTGGCATATGATTGGTGAGCTGCGAGCCGACTGGTTTTGTCAGACTTTAAACCGCAGTGATTCACCAACTTTTTGAAATCTAGATTCGATTTCAATTTTAAGGAGATTAATAAATATCATCTCAACTTGTGAGATGAAGAAATTATTGCGAAAAATATTACCTCAGCCAGGATTCGAACCTGGAACTCCCCCATTCCGTGCGGGTGTCATACCAATTCGACCACCGAGGCATGTGATAATATTTATCGCAATAATAAGTACACTAAGAAAGACGCTACCTCAGGCAGCGCCTCTAGTGAGGGACACCAAATTTTTAAGTCATTGGTGGGATATAACTGTAACGAAAGATCATTTTCTTTGCCAGTAGAAATTAAAACTCAAATGAAGGGAGACTAGTCGACATCAAACTGGCATATGATTGGTGAGCTGCGAGCCGACTGGTTTTGTCAGACTTTAAACCGCAGTGATTCACCAACTTTTTGAAATCTAGATTCGATTTCAATTTTAAGGAGATTAATAAATATCATCTCAACTTGTGAGATGAAGAAATTATTGCGAAAAATATTACCTCAGCCAGGATTCGAACCTGGAACTCCCCCATTCCGTGCGGGTGTCATACCAATTCGACCACCGAGGCATGTGATAATATTTATCGCAATAATAAGTACACTAAGAAAGACGCTACCTCAGGCAGCGCCTCTAGTGAGGGACACCAAATTTTTAAGTCATTGGTGGGATATAACTGTAACGAAAGATCATTTTCTTTGCCAGTAGAAATTAAAACTCAAATGAAGGGAGACTAGTCGACATCAAACTGGCATATGATTGGTGAGCTGCGAGCCGACTGGTTTTGTCAGACTTTAAATCGAATCTAGATTTCAAAAAGTTGGTGAATCACTGCGGTTTAAAGTCTGACAAAACCAGTCGGCTCGCAGCTCACCAATCATATGCCAGTTTGATGTCGACTAGTCTCCCTTCATTTGAGTTTTAATTTCTACTGGCAAAGAAAATGATCTTTCGTTACAGTGATAGCACATTGTTGACAAAAACCAAGCAGTGTCTATCATTTCATAAAATTTAAATGAAATGCATCATTTAAATAATTACTAAATAGCAGATTTTGTTCAGTTTTTGCAGTCAACCATTATATTCTGTAATCTACCATTATATTCTGTTATATTTTTACTGGAAGTCTATCGAATTTTACAACAAATTTTCAAAATCTTATCGATAGACTTAGCTATTTAAATTATTGTGTATTTATATTCAATTTATGTATTTTTTTACACAGATTCTGCTCTATTTCTGTCACCAATACTATAGTAAGTATGTTAAAAAAACTTCTTTTTATGTGATTTATGTGATTAATACATGTAAATATTATATTATATTTGTGACGGTACGTCTTTTGCACGCTGGGATCGGTGGAAATTGCTCGCCGAGGCTAGGGTGAGAAAGGGTGAAACACTGTTCTGGATTTAACAAATGTTTATTCAATTAATCATATGTAGCTATGTACAACTATATACAGATGTTGGTGTATGTGTGAGAGCGCACAGGTCGCGCTGGCTCGTGTTGCTAACGCAGGCTTATTGCTAGGACTTATGAATTAGACGCAGACTTATAGCTAGACGCAGACTTATAGCTAGACGCAGATTTATAGCTAGACGCAGACTTGTTGACAGCTCCGCGACGCGGCGCGTATTCGCGGTGTTCGGCGTGGTGCTCGATAGCACCCGGTTTGGTCAGGTATCGTGTCCCTCAGTCCGCTCCCGAGGGGGGAAACTTGCACTTCGGTAGCACCCGGATGCGAACGGTAGTTCCCGTTCGCTGTGCGAAAGAGTCGGTAGCTCCCAACTTGGGTAGGTTGTAACAGGGTATAAATCCTTCAGTAGCCCGAAGGGGGAAAGCGTATATACTGGTAGCTGCCGGCTGTGAACAGTAGCGCCCGTTCACCGTGTAGAGCAGTGCTCGGAAAACGTTGCACTTTTCGGCCGGATTCCGAAGCGGCGGGGAAGTAGCCGCCTAGCGCTCCCCCACTACCGTGCAAGGCTCGACGGCCGAGCCGCCGATCGCTCCTGTGACGCTGTGCCTCAGGAGCGTTCCTATATAAAAGATAGGCTGGGGCGTACCTTCCGCTAAATCGTCTTTTTATTAATTTTAATTTTTAAATGAAATTATATAAATAATAAAATATAAAAATTTCTATTATTAATATATTTTATATGCAATATATAATGCATGTTTTTATAAGTTATAATATTTTAAACAATCTAAAATAATTACAATTAATAGTTTTCCACATCACCCATGAGGTACTATTATTAATGTGTTTTTTAAAGTGATTTCTGAAGTAAAAGATAATTAAGTTACTGAAATACGTGACTTAGCAGAAAAACAATATTTTATCGTAAGATAAAAACGAAAAAAGCAGAATAAAATTGAAACCAATTTGTATAAAAATTTTAATGTAATTTTTTAAAATTATTTACACGATTTTATTACCATATCTTATTAAAAGGCAGGTTGCACATATCTTTTTTATCCATTCTTCAAATAATGCAGAGTAGGATTATTATACTATTACATAATTACTATTACACCGTTTTTATATATCTTACAATAAAATATTATTTTTCTGCCAAGTCACGTGTTTCATTAACTTAATTATCTTTTAGTGGAATAGGCTTACAACCACTTGAAAAAAATTCATCAATAATAGTACCTCATGGGTGATGCGGAAAACTATTAATTGTAATTATTTTAGATTGTTGTTTAAAATATATTATAACTTATAAAAACGTGCATTATAGATTGCATATAAAATATATTAATAATAGAAATTTTTATATTTATTATTTTTATATTATTTTTATTTTATTATTTATATAATTCCATTATTTAAGAATTAAAATTAATAAGAACAACTTAGCGGAAGGTATGCCCCAGCCTATCTTTTATATAGGAACGCTCCTGAGGCACAGCGTCACAGGAGCGATCGGCGGCTCGGCCGCCGAGCCTTGCACGGTAGTGGGCATGGAGGACTGGAGAGAGCATTGCGGTGGTAGGGGTATAATCCTAATAGGCGGTCCAAGATGGCTGCTACCGGAAATGAACTAAAGGAGGTTAATTCAAATCGAATTTCAATTGATCATTGTGTTGTAATAATTCGTAATAATAATCTTTTAGAGGATCACAAATAAATATTAAAAAATATATTTAGAGTTATGAAAAAGTTTCAAATTTATGCATATATATATAAGAAATTAATGTTATTTAAGATATTAGAAAAATTTTAAAATTTTAATGTATTATTCTTTCTTGTACAAATCATATAAAAATGTAAAATTTGTGTGTATATGTAATATATATTTGAATAAGTATCATAACATATAAAAAGATTAATAGAATTTGAAAAGACAATCCCTGATACCATATTGTTATGCAGTGAGTTCTACGTGAGAAATTGAGATTGAAGAATAACTTTTTATACTTGTCAACTTTTCCAAGTATGATTTACTGTGTAACTCACATGTTTTATCCGTGTAATGTGGATTGTTGGGATTGCATCTGATTTAAGGCGTGTAATATTTATTGATGTTCTATCAAAACAATCTTCGAAAAAGTGTCTTGAACATAAAACATGACTTCTTTGTGGTTTCCAGTTATTTTTCCCAACAAAATTGATCCACAATTCACATTTACTTGCATTTTTTGGAAAACTAAAAGATATTACAAATAAAATATGTAATAATATTACAAATAAAATATGTAATAAGTAGTACAAATTCCTGAATATAGTTCATCATTTATCAGAATTCATTAGTGTTATTACTTTTACTTACGAATGAAAAGTAGTCCACAATTTTTCGACTTTGTCGAATTCATAAAGTAAGTCCACAATTTTTCGACTTTGTCGAGGAGCACGCCGCACAACTAACCATTATATCAATATTTTTAATATAATTATAATTACTTAATTTTGTTATCGAGAATCAAGCCTTGTGACATAGCCTTGTGAGATACTTTGAGATCGACTGCAGCGCTCCTTACGGTAGAAAGCACGTTATAGGCAGTTTCTCTCATGGTGCACTTCCGATTACAAAATTTATGCCCCCACTACCACAATGCTCTCTCCAGTCCTCCATGGTAGTGGAAGAGCGCTAGGCGGCTACTTCCCTGCCGCTTCAGAATCGGGCCGAAAAGTGCAATGTTTTCCGAGCACTTGTGTAGAGGAAGCGGTTGGTAGCACCTGACCACGAGGATTGGTCCCGACGCGTCGGGGAAGTAGCCTTTTATACTCGGCCGAAAGGTGCCGAGTAATGACGGGGGAAGTCGCGCGTCGGAGCCGACAGGTGCGGCGCGGGCCGCGGGCGGTGTTATTATTGGCGCCGAAGCGAATGTTTCGGGCGGCTGATAGCCCGTAACTAGGAGAGGAAGGCGTATCGTCACATATTAATAAATTTTGCTATATCTATCATTCTGCTAACAGCTACATGCCATTTTGTTAACTAGTTGTATATCACATTTTTAAATTTGCAACTTTTTTGCAGACAGACCTTATAATAGAATCCTTTATATAAGACTGGCAACAGATTTGACTCTTTTTGATAATATTAATAAATTTATATAATTATATATTTATAAATTTAATATTGTTATATGTTAATGTTACGTAACTCCACGATTTTTTTCTTTTGCATAGACACATAACAGAAACATTTTTCTACAAAACAGAATCTCGATACTTAGGAGACAAAATCGAAATTTCTTATTATTGATTATTTTAATAGTTTGAGAATCGTTTGGGAAAGTTTAGGAATGTAATTTCATAGTTTAGGAAATAATAGTTTATTTATAATTAATAAAAATTAATTGAGCAAATAGCAGACATAATTCTAAAAATAATTTTTTTTTAAATCAACATAAAATTATTTGGAAAACACGTCTGTAATGTTGTTTCAGTTTAGGAAATAATGGTTTTATCTGAAAATTAAGTTATATGCAATAGCTGGACAGTTTCACCATAGTTTGCCATCCAATCACAGCTGAGAACGTGGAAAGTACTGTTAAAGCATAAAAGAAACGTTCACTTTGCCAAAATGGATTCATTATTAGCGCTAATTGTTGCATCTTTCTTGGTATGTATGTAAAGTTATATTATTTTAGATACTTAGATACTTAGATTTAGAACTCTACAAAAGAAATATATTATGCGAAATGTATCACCAGGCATAACATATTTGAAACGTATAAGTTTTGTATGTATTTTATCTGTTTAGGTTATTATGCTACATGTAATGCTGAAAGCAACATATATGCTCAGCAAAGTCTAACCCACGTCAGTGCAAAACTCCCTAAAAATTATCATATAAATTATCATATAACGATAATGTGGCCACGCCAAACTCTCTCTCTTTCTCTCTCTCTCTCTCTCTCTCTCTCACCAATGAACAATTACAAAACTGAAATCAAAGTCACAGGTGAAAAAATCCTACCAACCACAAACATTAGAATCCAACACATCCTACGAAGAACTTCATCCTCTCGAGTTTCCATAAGCACTGGACATCGGAATTCCAAAGATTTCTTCTCCAGTCACCCATCCAGCCAGTCAGTCGATCAATCAGTCAGTCAGTCAGTTAATTAGTCAGTGATTGTGTTGTGCTTCAAAATGGTATTATTTATTGTTGAATTCTGTCAGTCTGGTGTCTTACTCTCATTTACGATACAACGTCACCAGAAACACCCACGAGCTACGAGAGTCCTACTTCTCACGGAGTTCAGCATTTCACCCAATGACAGCTCATCAAAGTAAGCATTGATATCTTTATCACAGTTTTCTCTTTGTTTTTTTCTCGTTAAAAAGACAACAACCCTTGATTCCGCAGACATAATTCAAATCATTCAATCCTAAATCTAAAGTTCAATTGCTTTACTTTTGCTACTACGTTGGATAATTTCGAATTGATTAATTTCAGTATTCAGATCTGCAACTTCAGCTTAGTTTTATCTTTGCTACTACAGGTACAGTACAAAAGCTTCTAGATACATCGCAGGAACGTTGCAAGCTACAATGTAATATTGCACAGACATTTCAGAGAGATACAATTGTAATATTTCACCGGAATGATCCAGCAATATTGCTGAAATATTATCAAGTTGGCAACGGAAATTCGGTTAATTAGTACGATTATTATTCTCACAAAAGTAGAGCGCAACACAATTATCTGCCATTTTGATTCTAAGGGTCTCAGTTGACCTTTCCCAAAAAATATCAGTGGTTGTCCGTAAGTCTCCAAGAAAGAGCTTACAATTTTTATATAAGTTTTTTAAAAATATTTTATCAAAATACAATAATTGGAAATGAGTTACAGTTTTTGAGGTATAGTTTTTTTTCAGCTACAGTAGTTTTTACTATATACCTGTATAATAAATATATAATTACAAGGTAGTAATTTCATACGTTTGACACATTATATTCGATATTTGAAATTTCAATGAATAAATAACATTTATATCACACATAAAAAGTGATATTTTAAAGTCTTATTTTATATGTAATGCCTACTAATCATAATATTATTTATTCATTGAAATTTAAAGTACCAGATATAGCATGTATTTGTCAACGTGAAGTTACTACCTTTCATTATAATAAAACCTTTCACTGTAATGTTGATATAGTATTTATTGTAACATTTCGGAGAAAATACATTGTAATATTGCTGGAATGTTTCATTGAAATGTTTCTGAGGACGGACATCTCAACAGTGCCGCAATCTTGCAACAATGTTGCGGCATGAAACATTTCGCAACCTCCACGCAATATTACAATATTTCCGAGTAATATCTATGCAATGTTCTTGCAATCTATCGGTACTGTATGGGTGATTAGTTTCGACATTTAGCAACATTTTTCCCGAACTAGTAAAATATAAATTTTCTTTAAGGGGATCCTATAGCTGAAGCTGAACTTAGACAATGATGGTAATGTAGAACATGAAAATTTAGATAGAATTAAAAACGTTGAGTTACCAATGCGGTTTTTTAGCCCCGAGCGCACATGATATGCTTTCTCTTTGGTACGTACTCGTGTTGTCCTTTTCTGGCATGTGAGCAAAAGACAAGGATGTGAGATCGCGCGCACGCACGCGTGTCTAATAAATGGCAGCGACATCTCTCAAAAGGTTGGGCAACTATTATTGCAGCCAATATTGCTATTTTTACCATTCTGCATCTGAATTTGCATTAATAAAATTTTAATTGTACTAATCTTTTTTTCTACGTTTTCAATCTTGGTTTTAATTACACAATATTGTTCTTTCATGTTGTCTCTAGGGTGCTACAGTCTCATTTTGTACATATAAACTGCTGAATTTTTGTATTAAGCAAATATTATCGTCAGGTGATTTTATTAAAATTTTTAATTTTTTTTCGTTTTCGATATAAAGTCGACTGTCGCGCTCTTCATTTTTGTTCGTACTTTCATCGTATAAAATATTTTTCAATTCTGTAAAGTCAATTCAAAGAATAATACAAATAAAAAATGTCAGTAAAAAAGACAGGTATAGGATCTCCTTAAACTGAATAGAAAAGACCTGTATTGTTTTGTGATTACAACAACAAATAAATGAATAATTAATAAATATTAATTAAATACAATTATTTTTATCATACAAATAATTTTTTAATGTAAATCTAAATAAAAAAATTTTTGTAAATAAATTTTTGTATTCTTGTGGAGAATATTAATACCTTACTTAACATATGAAGTTAAGTGCTTGTCATAGCGTGAGAAATGCATGTATACTCCGATATGTGCATAAATTATCAAGGCATTAAAATGCCGTATGTATTAGATGTATGCAGAAGTTTTAGTCCTTTTTTTGTAAGCTTATTCCAAGAAGAGAAAAATAACGATGCTTACCCATCGGGATTCGATCCCAAGACCCATCACTCCGTAGACAAGCGTTCAATTATGCCAAACGGCCTCACTTTTTTTCTTTACTCGTTTACATTTTGATAATCTTTTATTTTGTTTATTTTTTATTTCATATAAAACACTTACTACTACAGACTTCTATATATTACTCTAGACTGCTAGCTTTGAAGACGAGAAGTGAAGGACAAAGAGAAGGAATGGCAGCCATTTGTCTGGAGTCCAAAACCGATATGACCAAACTATAGCACTTTTTAAAATCTGTTTGAAAATTTTCAATAGAATATTTAAAAATATTACTTGCACATTATATATTTTTAATATAAATATATAAATAATATAAATAATTATATATACATAAATATATAAATTATATATACATAAATATATAAATAATTATATATACATATATAACATTTACATGTATAACATTTTTAATTCTGAAAATATTAATAGTATCCCAGTCAGCACAAGCTCTAAAATCGACGAAGAAAATCTTTAAGATGTTTCTTTAAGATATCTAAAAGATATCTTAAAGTTATTCTATGCGTCGATTTTCTTCTGGTGACTGAGATGTAACAGTTATAGAAAAATGAAATATATTTATGGCGAATTTTATATCGATATAATGATGATATAATTATTGCAAGATTAGAAAAATTAGTATGTAGGACGGATTAGAGGTAATAATTTTTGTAATTATAATATTTCCATCTGAAAAAGAATAAAGTGAAAGCATACTTTTCCAAAAACTACAGAAGATGAACTTTACAAAATGAACAGGTTCCTAATAAAATGTACAAAATATATTTATTGTGATAATTAATATTTATTATTACATATAACCTCCTTTAACGTTACAAAATCTTTAACTTTACCACTATAACGTCTACCATATTCGTTTTTATCTTTATTCAATACCTCGTTTCGTAGTAAGTTCAAAGGTAAACTTTCAAATTCATTTTCTAGTATATGTCACAAAGTTTGTGCTTAATTTATTTTTTGATTTTAAATGCTGTAATAATTGTCTCATATTTTTTATGGTCTTTACTTGTCGCCGAACTTTTTGTTGAAGATGTTTTATCTCTTTTTTCATCTTTTTTTTCCTAGGACTATGTTCTAACTGTGTTTCTCTTTCACGTACAATATTATTATTATTATTACATTCATTCTCACTTTGTGTATCGTCCAAAGATAATACTATATAATTTTCATCAGGATAGCTCTCATTTTTCGTGAAATTAGGATTATTGAAATCTAAAAGTAAAGTAAGGGTAATTATTTAGATAAGGGGCTCCATCACAGACCTTGATCAAATTAGGCTCATTCGACGCGTTTTTGCACAAAATGAACGAATCTGGCAGAAAAAAGTGTCGGACTGCCCCGCGAACCGAGATATCAATCGTTAAAGTTGACGAGTATTCAGGTTAAGAAAGCTGTCATACCGACGTAACGTAAGTAACTGAGCATGCGCATAGCGTTTCACTGACCATGCTAGCGTCACAAAGTGCGCGAAATTGAAAATGTAAAAAGGGATACAAGTTAGGTCAATTGCGTGGGGGGTCCCGGGGGCTTCGCCGGGGGCTTTGCGCAACTTTCCACGCGTATACTTTTCAACGCAAAGCGAGGTTCCACATGGGTTCGCGACTTTCCACGCGTATACTATTCTACTGCGTTCGCCGCCTCCCCCCCCCCCGCGAAGCGGGGGGGGAGGGATGGGGGTTGAGGCGGTGAGAGAGTTGAGTTTTACATCGTTGGCCACGCCTCCACGCAGTGAGTTGGTTATAATTTAAATTTATTTGACAAGTTACTCACATGTTGTGCACTTTACTAGTAATCTCTAGTAATAGCAAATAAATTTAAATTATAACCAACTCACTGCGTGGAGGCGTGGCCAACGATGTAGAACTCAACTCTCTCACCGCCTCAACCCCCATCCCTCCCCCCCCGCTTCGCGGGGGGGGGGGAGGCGGCGAACGCAGTAGAATAGTATACGCGTGGAAAGTCGCGAACCCATGTGGAACCTCGCTTTGCGTTGAAAAGTATACGCGTAGAAAGTCGCGAACCCATGTGGAACCTCGCTTTGCGTTGAAAAGTATACGCGTGGAAAGTTGCGCAAAGCCCCCGGCGAAGCCCCCGGGACCCCCCACGCAATTGACCTAACTTGTATCCCTTTTTACATTTTCAATTTCGCACACTTTGTGACGCTAGCATGGTCAGTGAAACGCTATGCTAATCTTTTCAGTTTCCATTTTTAGTATATGATAGGCTCATCAATTTAGTAAGGCGAAGATTTATAATATATTTTATAACAATTATATATTTTATAATTTTAAAATTTAACAAAATAAACTTTTATTATACATATATATTGTATAAAAAACTAATAGATTTTTTAATTCAACACGGTGTTCTGAAAAATACAATTAAGTGTAGTAAAAG
>CABEGB010000548.1:0-26071 GCA_901521435.1 Crematogaster levior | reverse complement strand
ATCGATGTACACGGACATCACTTCGAGCACCTCTTAGAGATAAGAATCATTTTATTTAATGTCGAAGCACTTTTTAATATAAGTCGTTGAAATTGTCTCAATGTACACTATTCAACTATTGCACTGAGGACAAAAAAGTTTGGCATGCCATTAAAAAAAATGGAGGTGACCTTGAGATCTCCGAAGCGCCTCTACTTTCTGAAAAAATATTGCTAGCATATTATGTCCCTCTTGATATTCTACATTTTCATAATTACAATTTTTTTAAATTATTAAAAATAGTGAAAATATTTGAAGTGGACAGCGTTATTGCCTCATCTTGTATATTAGATAAGTAGGTATATTCCCAGGTAGCTCAGATTTGTTTCAGTTTTATAATGTTTCTCTAAAACGTTTCATAACCGGTTCGCAAAAACGTTTTTAATTGGTTAAAATGTCCACTCGAAAGACGTCAAGAGATATGTTTATTTTCGGGTTTAAGAAACGTTTAAGAAACGACCAAAAAACTATTTTTTATCGTTTTATCGTTATTTTCTATTCGTGAAAAAAATTTGTTTTTAACAGAATTAATGAAAATAATGTATATACATATCAGTACAAACTGCTATACCAGAAATATTTGTAAGTAATTTAAATGTGTTGTTTAACGTAAACGTTAAAATTTACACAATACACAATACATTTATACATTTACTGTACTATTTGTCTATATATAGGTATTTTTAATATACTTAAAAAGATATGATGTGTCAAAAAATGACACCAAGTAGGAATAAATCTCTCAATTGTTGTGTATATACACATGTATATAGCAGCGCCAAATTTTTTGCAATATTTTTTTATTTAATTTAAATGTTATACAGTAAATATATATATACAAATAGTTTTGTAATGAGGTCCGTTTTTGTACGTACACTTGGCGCCTTTTTTTAAAAAGGTAATTTTGTACTGATATCACGCATTTTGTAGTATTATTCATAATTATATCTCGTATATCTGCGCGTACATTTGGCACCTTTTTTTTACCTTTTTTTGAAAAGGTAATTTTGTACTGATATCACGCATTTTGTAGTATTATTTATATTATTTTAAACTATAAAAGAATATATTACTTATTATCAATTTTTTCTAAAAGTAAAATATAAATATCTTTAGCGCCTCTAGGCCAGTGCTTTTTTCTAACCTGCGTATCATTATTTTCAATCCAAACGCTAGATGTTCCTTCTCTACACATATTTGTAAAATGACCTTTTTCAATACATTTACCATAGTGAAATATAGCACTCATAACTTTATACAATTGTCCAGCTATTGATATTTTACTTGTAGGGACAGAACATAAACTAAAATTGTGTGGTATCTTCACTAATTTACCATTCTGTAATGAAAATAATACTAAGTGAATAATAACTATCTCTTTCGCCGATATTATTTCATTTTTTATTAAAATATCATTTTTTCCACAATATTCACATGATTTGTCATTTGACTGATTCCAATGTAAAAATGAAATTTTTAATAAATCATTAAGATTATAACTTTTATTCTTTAAATTGTTAATAGAAAGAGAAACAAGTACATTATTATCAGTACTAATTTTTGTATTACCACATGACTTGCACCGACTAATAGAAGTAATTTGATGTTCTATTAAATTTCTTATATAATTATATTTCATACAAAGAGCAGTAAGAAATTCGGAAACATCTCGTTTAACACGAATCGTAAAGTACTCTCCTAAATCTTGCCGTATTGCACAAGTATTTAAATTTTGCATTCCATTTTTATATCGATGCGCTAATGTACTTAAAACATCTAGTTTTTGAGTATTAAGCAATTTATTCCTAATAATACTTGAATGTAATAAACATTGTAATATTGCATTTGCATAACATGAAACGTTATCTATATTTTGAAAACTACGTATGACCCAAGCAGTATTTTGTCGAGTTTTTTGGTCAGACTCTTGAACGGAAGTAATTACTTTCGACAACGTCCATGGAACATCTTTTACTTTACGATGACGCTCTTTCAAAATAGTAATCGTATCTGCTTCTGGCTTGTATATTCTTTTTAGCCGATTATATTCAATAATAGCTTGTTCACTAGCTGTTACAGATGAAGGATCAAAATTAATTAAATGCAATCCATCTAAAGATGTTACTCGAGATAATGCAACATATACTTGACCACAACTAAATACAGAGTTACCTATATCCATAACAGCATTTTGCAAGCTCAATCCTTGGCTTTTATGAATGGTGATGCCATAACTCAAGCATATTGGAAATTGTTTCCTTATAACATATGCTTTATCCATCACTTGAAACTTAACTTTACTCTTTCAATTAAATATTCGAAACCAGATGGTAAAAGGAGCTTGATTTTTTCAACGTAATCATTAGATATATCCTGTATAACTGAAATAACTTTAGCGATTGTACCATTAACAAGACCCAAACTGGCATCAATATTACGTCTTATCATAACTTGTGCTCCAATTTTAATGGAAATTTGTTTTGAAAGCCCAGCCGTTCTAGAGTTATCATCATCATTGTCTGATAATACTTTAGCTACTCTTTTCTTAATATATGGAATACATTCAATAGTATCTTCAGCAATTAATAAAATTTCTTTCAAAGCAATACGATTTAACATTGCAGCATTAAGAACATCACACATATGACAAGTTGGCAGTAAACATACTGTATCAGGCGGCGTGTTATCAATATAATTACATAATTCATGTAATCTTGCTTCAAAAGATTCACCTTTAAAAGATACTTTTTTATTTTCGAGAATTTTACAATCAGATTTAGTCAATAAACCAACACGTATTCTCGACAGTAATTCACGATAAGTCCCATCTCCTTGCTGGCGCATGTTAATTGTCAATTCATCGTAATCAAATAATGTAGTCCATAGATTAGTAGTACATAAGGAACCGAGATATTTAGAAATTTTTTCATCTGATAAGTGTACAAAAGCAGGATCTTCATGTATAGGAGGTAATTGAAATAGATCTCCAAATAAAAGAATATGCTTTCGACCAAACCAACCACCATCGCAATCAGTAGTATCAAATATTTCAGATAATCGTAAATGTATATACATTAAAGTCAAATTAGATATCATTGATACTTCATCAATTATAAAAAGAATAACATCTTTTAGATCTGCTCGTAAAACTTTCAATACATGATCAGACAATTGTTTATATTTAGGAGTTTGACCATGTTCAACAGGTAATTGAAGCAATCTGTGAATTGTCAAACCATCTATATTAAACGCTGCTATACCAGTAGGTGCTGCTATAGCAGTATCCCTGTTAAGATTTTTTTTTATCCAGCATTTAATTGTTTTAATCAAGAAACTTTTGCCAGTACCTCCTTCTCCGCTAACGTATAATCGAAGTAATGATTTATCCTCCGATGTTACAGTGTTGATAACTCTATCAAATACTCTTTTTTGATCTGTATTAAGTTTTGAAATCATTTCAGGTATATCAATTTTATGAACTAATTTGTCACCAAGATCTTTAAAATCTTGCATTGCTTCACCAGCTTCAATATTTTGAACGCCAATTGGATTATCGGGATCATCCTGAGACCCGTTCTGTTTTTCCAACTCATCTAAATGTTGTTGAAGTAATTGCTTTGCAGTTTCAAATGCTTTTTGCAATTCTTCTAATTTTTCATGATACTGCAATGCTTTTGCAAGATGTAATTTTACCTTGTGAAATGATTCTGCATAAGTATCACATCCATTTTTGAGATCCTCTATTTTCCGCCATGGCTTGAACATAAGTAGTAAAGAAAAGAAGTACTTTTCTGGCTGCGTGTTAACATCATATCTATAATGGTTAATAAGATATCCACGCTGTCGCCGTTTAAAATATAAACCATTATCCATTTTGTAGTATTCAATTTTTTTATTACACGGTTTGATTTTAGTAATATCATACCATTGTGCAAATTCATATAAAGACATTGATTCTAATTTTTTTGGTCTATGTGGATAATGATCATCTATTATAGATGGACAAAATATGTCCGTAGAATCTCTATCAAGAGCTTCAATTTCTTTATGGCTTTTAACTCTTCTGTATCGTATCTGATTCACATCTAACCATTTAATAGTTGTATTGCGATCAGTCCCATATAAAGGAATACTTAATAATGTATCAGCAGCTTCAAGAGCTCCACATTCTCTATTATTTGTGAATCGTAAAGCAATATTCCAAAGATAGCTTGCCAATGATTTATTTTTATTATTTTTACTATTAGATATAGAATCAGATAATTCACTTTTTCCTGCTTTATTCATATACTTAGTAATATACCAAGTAAGTAATGACGATTTTTCACCAATAAATTGTATATCCATATTTCCTTCCCATGCAGTAAGAAGAACAGGATTATAATCATTTATATTAATTTCATCATCTGTTCGAGGAAGATCATAAAGCCTACTCCTATGCTTTAATTGTTTCCTACCTGCTATAGAACTTACAACATCTCTCACGATCAATGCTTCTGTGACAGGTCGAGGAAATCCAAAACGACATACACGAACTACTTTACGTCCTGTTTTTTTAGAACGAAGACAATAATCGTTATGTTTATGTCGTTGATGTGTATTGACGCGTCTGTATAATAATGGTGAAATGTTCTGATTCGGCATTCTACAACTTATATATTGTAAAATAAATTTAGAAACTTCTTCAGCAGAAGATTCGCCAATAATTGGTGCATTTTTAATCCAAATTAATAAGTGAAAATGTTGTATACCTCTACCTTGATATTCCCTTCGCCAAAAATAATGTGTTACTTCTCCAATCGGATGATCTTTAGAACAAATAAAATCAAGCATTGCTCGTAACTTATTATCAAGAAATCTGGACGTCGACACGGGATCTCTAGCAACAAGTATACTTGTACTTAATGAGGAATCATGCCATCCATTAACTTCACGAATATATTCACCTAAATCATCCCACAACCATTCAGTAGGACTCAAGGTTAAAAACCATGTCGCAGGTCCGTAATGTTGTGTCATACAATTTAAATCACTTCTCGGTCTACGCCAATATTGTTCTGTATTTCTTAGAGTGGAAAATATTGTATTCAAGTTAGACTCTATCAATTCTTTCTCCATTGCTTCTAGATATTCTGAAGCTGTGTAACGATCTCGTAAATTAGTTACATTCATTTTATGATAAATACCACGACTTAATTGGCGAATATTTGCATTATTTAATAAAAAAAATAAGTATTGTATATTTAATCTATATTGTGGATGTTTAGATGTCAGACGACATTTAATAAATTCGTGATCATAAAGTTTGATCTTTCTAATTTCGTGTTGCCCATTTACGCCGAAAGGAAATAAATCAGGAAAGCACAATAAATCTAAATATTTTTCACGATTGTCCAAAGGTAAATCTTGAATTTTTAACATTTGATATAGGACGGTAGCTGTTTTATTTGACTTTTTTTCATATAAGGGATATATTGTATATTGCTCATAATAACTATCGCTTTCATCAATAATCTGAGTTAACATTGCCTCATGTTGATTATTTAAAATAAAAATAAAAATAATATAAATAATAAAAATAATATCGAAATACATTACCAATGAACTTCTATGTTACGATACGACCTTAAACTTCGACTTTGTGGTATCACCGCTACCAATCATATAATGCTGCTCCCATGACCAACATGGATGATGACATGAACGACGAATCGTAAGTAAATAAATAAATTAAAATATAAATAATAATATTTAATATTTATAATAATTAATGGTTTATTTTCTTTTCTTTACAGATTATCAGATATAGATATGCAGGGGGTGGAAAACGCCCTCTTAAAAGAAGAAATTAAAAATTTACAACGACAGCTGACAGAGGCTAAGGCTGCCCTTGCCACTACCACTGCCGCTGCCGCCGACGGTGACGGTTCGCAACATCCGTCATTTCCACCGCTGCCGCCGCCGCCGCCGCCGCCACCGCCTCCACCGTCGTCGGCGGTTCCGCCACCGCTGATCTCGACGGCCCCGCCACCGCCCCCGCCGTCGTCATCAGGACCGCCGCCGCCACTGCCTTACATGTCGTCGTCGCAACCGACTCGTAAGTAAAAACATTTATATTGAAAATGTACTATCCATAATATAATATAATATATTTTTAATAAATATTCTTTATCTTATACAGGTCCACCTCGATGGCAGCGAGCTGGGCGAAACCGTGGACGAGGTCGTGGACGAGGTCGTGGACGAGGACGGGGACGTTGGCATGGAATTAATGTTTATTTTTACCACTTATAATAATTATTAAAAATAAAATGAAATAAATGTAATAAGACAAAAATAAATAAATAAAATAAAAAAACATAAATGACATAAATGACATAAATGACATAAATGTAATAATGTAATGTAAAGTAATGTAATAAATGTAATAGAAAAATATAAGAAAAATATAAGAAAAATATAAGAAAAATTTTGTTGTGCCCGCGTCCGGTCATCCGTTACGCAGTGAAGATGCGTACCGGAGGACATTTCTCGTTCGACGCCTGTTTACGCGTTGCTAGGCGCGTTGTTGTGGACGAGCTGTCAAACCATTACGACGCGCGATTTATTGAACGCATGCAGAGCCACATTGTGGTGGAAAAGCGAAAAGTACATTTCCTCACCCCTACCTCATCACTCCGCTCACCACCAATGTCGATGACGACGTTTCTTAAATGAAAATTTTCAGATCTCAACTTTGCCTCGCAATATCTCAGCTTATAGGACACGTAGCCAAAAAATAAAAACAGTTTTGTTTTGAAAATCGTACCCAAGCTATCGATTGAGTCTACTTAGAAGTCGATCGGTTCAGCGGTTGTCGAGATCCGATAATCTGAGGGTCTTGCAAATCTCCGACTCGCGTAAATATACACGGCCGGTCTCGCTGCGCTACATTTGGCACCGAGACACTACCGTGTCTCTTGATATATTTTTTGAATAATATATTATATATTTTTTTTAATCAAATCGAAAAAAACGACAAAACGATAAAAATGACATTTTTTGTTTCTACACACACGCACGCACGCACGCACACACAACATAAATAGCAAAAAGAATACATATATATATATATATATATATATATATATATATAACATATATATTAACAAAATCATTGTAAGTTCATATTTATTTTCTGTTATATATTAAACAATATGTTATAATGACATGATAATATAAAGTATTTAGAAGTAATTTCTTATTGCAAATATTTCTTATAAATATTTTAATGATAATAAATATTTTAATATATTTTAATAATTACATTGTACACACATAAAACAAAATTTTTAAACAAATAAAATTAAAAAATAATGCTTGTTATTTTTATCATTTTTTATAAAATCAAATTTTTTCTTTCAAGTGTTATTTTTTTATCTTATATATATGTTTAATAATTATATATTATTGATATTGTCATTTAGCATCCCATACAACACAAAAGCTTGATATTGCTTTCAGCAACATTGCTGCAACGTTACAATATCGCAATAACTCGCAAGTTGCAATGTAATATTGAAGAGACGTTTCAGAAACATGCGATATCAATATTACGCCAAATTTCAGTAATGTTGCAAAAATATTATAAAAGAATATACATATACATTCAAAACGCTATAATAAAATATTTTTTTTGGTGAGTACTTTTCGAATTATAAAGATTGAAAATTACAGTACCGCCGACATTAGCATTACTCAAGATGTACTATGCGGATGCCCGCTCGGATTTATCCCTCTTTTTTGTTTGCATTAAAGAGAAATTAAAAGAGAAATACACTCGTTCTGAAAGTTGGGCCATATTGTAATTAAATGATCACACAAGATACAAATACACATAGGTACATATGCAATATAATTATGCAACCTCTATGAGACATGAATGGTATTTCGCGATATGTATTGTATATACATGCAATGTAAAAAATGTAAAAATACAAACAAACGCATCGATTCATGGAAAAGCATTAGAAAGTAATACCATTTATAAATATAATAAATAATTTATAAGAGAGATTTATGAGGACAGAGTCGTTAATTGAGACAATGATGCACTCAAAAAATAGTATGTACTAATTCTAAATGACAACTATCTCATCTGATAATTAACAGTGATTGATAATTATTTTCTGTTGAAATATTTGACCACCTTATTTATTATAACAGCAAATAATTTCTCATTTTCCAGTATGTACATTAATAAAAAGAGAATTTTTTTAATTTAAAAAATATTTTTTCGATAAAATATTATGGAAAATAATTTTCGTGTTAATGTTTTATAGATACTGAGTCATTCTTTCTGTTATGATATAGTTTATGTTACGATATAGTTTATGTTATGATATAGTTTATATATGGTAATATGATACACTTTCGCATTTTTTTGTATTTGCGTCATTAGTATTTTGGTGAGAACTTATTATAATTCCTTAAGCAGCTACCTAAGTTGGCTGTGCGGTCGTCTTCTTTTTTTCAATGCGCGCCACTGATCCTTTCTTACTTAATTATGTTACACTTCACGTCCGTCAACTAATTTGCGTTCTGTACTGTTCATATTAAAATATCTTATTTTGACAATCTTTGTGGATACACACAACACTTTCATTAATTCTTAGAATAGTTGACGTCTATAAAGAAAGACGCAGCACAAAGAGATTAACATGCAAATTAATATGCAAATTATTCTATAATATTTTAAACATGATGTATGCTAAAATAAACAAAAAATATAATACATAAATATTTAAAGTGGATGACAAATATTGATGACTAAACTATGTCCATATATTAGTATAACCTTTTCAAAATGTGAGAAATAGGTACAAATTAATTAATCTAAACTAAAAAATTTATTTATTTATTTAATATAAAGTTGCATGTATATATTTAAAAAGAACAGCAAAAATATGTTTATACAAAATATTTCTTTAATTATATTATCGTTATATGTATTATTACATAATGTATAATACAATATAAATCGCGATTAATTGAAATAAATAAAACTCATAATGTGTACCAACTTGCTAAACATAACTAACCATTTACATGAAAGTCGTAGTTTCTCTGAAAATCCGATTCTCCAATAAACAATCTAATATGTTGTTAAACATAAAAAAATGTAAACGTGCTAGATAGGACATAGGAAATAGAGTAGTAGGAGATATGGTAACAAGGAATGAGAACGAGAAATATTAAGCTTTCAAAACATGAGTGGTATAAGATCTATTGTCGGTACTTATTTGAAAAAACTAACGCAAACTTTACAAATGGCCTTGTCTGTAAAAGATCCGCATTCTTATGCGACGCCAGGTATTTTCAGTTAATCAGTATACAGAGAATAATATTAAACAATTAAAAACTTCACTTTATTTATTCTTCTTCTTAAAACAATAAAACGTAGAAATTTGCTACTTATATGTCTCTTTGCATGTTTGAAGTATAAAACTGTCATAAATTTCGAGTTGTTTTATGTCTTAAATAAGCTACAATTTTTTAAATTATTTCGACTTGTTGTGCATTTTAAGTATTCTTTACCCTACATGTGCATGCGTGTGTACGTTTGAGTATGTGTGTATGTGTGTCTGTGTTAAGCACGACATGAAACTCTTTATTTCTTATCTTACTATAAAAACAATTTATTACGTACATTATTACATACATTACTAACATTATATTTTCTATTCTAATATACTATTTCTTGTCATGTATTTATGTGTATTTATTCACTTATTAAATATTTGAATATCTTATAATTTTTATATGTTTTTCTTTATCAGATCGTTTTGCTGTTCGTCATACCCACTTGGAATTATTTGTGGATTTCGAACGTACCGTTCTGTCCGGTGAAGCAATACTGACAATACGAAAAAAGCGTAGAATCAGTAATAGAATAGTAAGTAAACATTTTCTTTTACCAGAAGAATTTTATATTTACAAATTAATATTATATAGATCATAAATACATAATATCGAATAATTAGATTTTAGATACATATGGACTTATTATAATTAGTGTCAAAAACGTGCTTACTGGGGAGAATTTAGAATTTGACATTGAATATGGTGATATTTTTGGAAATAAATTTATCATTAAAATACCTAATTCTGGAAATTTAGTTGATGACAAGATTCAGATTAAATATGAAACAAGCTCAAATTCTCCTGCATTATACTGGCTAACAACTAAACAAACTTCAGATGGTACACATCCGCTCTTAATATCTAACAGCAAGGTGAATTATAAATCAATAATACAATTTTTCTATATTAATGTGCATTGTACTTATAGTTTACAAATTTCAGCTTACATATGCCAGAGCTATATTTCCATGTCAGGATACGCCATCGCATGTGTTCACATTCTCCGCTAAGGTAAAAATATAAACATAGTTATTATTTACATACACTTTTCATTCATTTGCATATGTAAGTACCGAGATGTTTGATCGATTATCATCGATATGATTAAAAGCAAAATCTTAAATAGAAAATGTAGAAAATTGAGGTATTAGAAAATACAAGAAAAAAATAGGAGTATATAAATACGTAATTCAATATCAATTTGTGTTTCATGTTTACATTTTTCTTATTTACTGTTTTAATTAATTACAAATATTTTCCTATTCGATTTATAAATTAATGTACATTTCATACATGTTAGATTTCTGTACCAATGGGTTTCAATGTTATGATGAATGCGAGAAAGATAAAAACATTTGTAGAATCAAACAGATTTATACATCATATCATTTCTCTCAAGAAAGAAAAATACCATCTTATGCGATGGTCATTGTAGTGGGTTTAGAGGAGAGGATAATAAATCAGTCATTAGAACATTCTAAAATTGTAGAATGTCACATGTGGGCTGAAAAGAAATATATTCAGAAAAGTAAAGCGGCTTTTATAAGAATTATGAAAATGATGTTGATTGTCTTAAAATTGTATAATAACATCGGTAATATAACGAGACAATTTTTTTTTAAATTTATATGTATAACAAGTTTCCTTTTGTAAGGAATTCTGTTGAATTTAAATTTCTTAAACATATTTTGCTATTAATATAATAATATAATGTTATCTCTGTAGATGAACTTAATGTATGTGTGCTTCCACCATGTATGCCGGAATTCGATGTACAATGTCCTTACGTGACAATCGTGTCGTCGACTTTACTTTGCGAAGATGATCTTATGATCAGTATTATTTCACAAAACATCGTCGAGAGCTTAACAACAGAGCTATTTCCGATAAGAAATTTCGAACATTTGTGGTTGATTAAAAGTTTTAGTATTTTTATTTATAGGACAATCATAGATATTATATCGGGCGAAACAATGAAAATATTTCTGGAAGTGAAAGGTTTTGACAATCTCGTAAGTACGGTAAATTGTTAATTTTGTTCGATTAAGAGAAGTAAATATAAATTGAATATATTGGAGCACGTGTGCATACACGTATGCATTCTGATTCCATTATTTTCTGAAACCGTATTACTGTAACAGATGAAACTACGTGAATTTGAAAAAAGAATGTCTTTATCACCGAATTTGACAGGAATTTTACCTCATAACATCATCAAGTACGTGCCGTACGAAAAAGGATATATGCTTTGGAATTATTTACGAAATTTCTTAGGATTTGAAGATTCCAAAAAATTTATTAGATCTATAATTAGATGTATAATTAAAGAGACACAAAGAAGACCGACTATATCGACTGAAACTTTTAAGGATAGTTTGCGGTTTCTTTTTAATGCTAAAAACCTGGTAACATATTTTTTTACAAATGAACCAGAATTCTAACAATTTTAATTTATTATGTAGTAAATATCACTTTTATGTTGTTGCTAGGCATTAAACTTAGTAGACTGGAATATGTGGTTTTATGGAGTATGGCTACCAGATTACAATTTGTATTCCGATAGGATAATGTATTGTCATTTCCTTGCTAATCAATATATGACAATACAAGTGAAAGAATTGTTTCTTTTGACTGCTAAAGTAAACAAAATATCTATTCTTGAAAAGATAGAATTTTTATCCTATTTACATGCATTGCCCACGGCTTTGCCGATTGACAAGTTGCGTATACTCCGATTTGCATTTCTGAATGACCAGATGATTTGTGAACTATGGTAAATATGCTTATCTATTCAGATTATTTTACAATTGTACATAACGCGCACGAATTTCACAGGTTTCTTTGGCTTCGCTTGTGCATCAAAAGTCGCTGGATGGCAATGACTAGTCAGGCTTTAGAGTTTGCTTGTGAATATTGTATGCCAAAGTATGCTTGCTCAATATTGCGCGATTTGTACAACTGGACAGTGGCGCGTCATTTGGTGATCTCATGGTTTAAAAAGAAGTACGAGAAAATGCTTCCCGAAACCGTACAAAAATTGGAATTCATTCTTCAATTTAAATTGAGCGATATGCAATGATTGCATAACAAACATCCTATATAATAAATAAAAGAGGGTATATAAAATAAACAATTTTTTCAAATAAATTTCATCTGATTGACGCAAGGAAGTTATGTTGTCAATCGATCTTCTATAGAGTAATAATTAATATTAGCTTTCACATACATCTTTAGAAAATAATTAAAGAAAATAAACTCACATATGTGTCTTAAATATATCTTTAAGGTATGTGTATTATGTAGAAAATGTACTACAAAATTTTTGTATAATTTTTGGTTTGACGTGAATGCCACCAGTATCTTTAAATGAAAAATCATTTGAATGCCATTTGAAACTGTTCCTTTAGCTTGCATTGTATAATAGCAATAAAACAGTAGGTAAAACACAAATTAGCTTTAGAAAATATTTTATTTTAGTGGATTATTATACATCACATAATGATTAATAAATGTTTTGCAAATTTATATAATTTATATAATTTTTATATAATTTATATAATTTAAGAAAATGCGTATGTAATGTAATAATAAATCCACTAAAATAGAACATAAAATGTTTTGTGTTCATGCGTGCGAGGCTATTTGTATGTGCGCGCAAACACGTATGTGCATGTGCACAAATTTTAATTTCAGAATTAACCAATAATTGAATTACTCACATAATTTAAACTCTAGAATTTTACTAACATTAAGTGGACAATAGTTACTTTGTATTATGTCAATATGATATCATATATTGTATAATTCTAACGCAATTACATGTTACAACACTAATTTTTATAGATAAGAAGATACACTAGTATATTTTGATATTAACAAAATTTATATAATTACTCTGTTATTATACTACACTATCAAACTATATATATAAATACATAATAAAGAAATTAGTATATTATATTCGTAAAGAGATTTATTTTTAAATCATAAGACCTGTTGGAAATAGCGCGTGCTCAATTCTGGCACTGCGCCTCACAAGGAAATCGCGGTATCGTCTCTCACGCGTTTCGGGCGGGGTCGAGAAAGAAACAATGTCTTCACTTATTTTACTATAACTTATTAGCACCCGCGAGATCGAACTATTCGAGTAACGTATTTATGAATAAAGGGGATACGTCCGCTTGGTCACAGCTCTCGAGACACCTGCAAAGTTGACACCAGTAATCGTAAATGTTCGAGATGGCTTGATCCGTTCGCTGGGTAACGATCCCATCGCTTAATCCCGTTGGATTGTTTCGGACACACCAGACACAGAATCGGCATACTTGACGCACTAAGTTTCTTCCATTCAACGACCAATATTTTTGACGAATTGAGGCCAATAACAATTGGGGACCAGCATGTAGTAAAGCACGATGTTCTCGCTCAATTAACAACCGTGTAACCTTGCATTTTGCGGCAAAATTGGGTAGCAAAATTGGGTGTCTCCTTTCGTAGTTCCAAGGTGCTTCTTGAAGCCGGCCGTCTACTCTGTGGACACCACACTCATCCAAGAAAGCGTGCAGTTGTTGCAGTCGACTCGCATGACTTAACTTTCCTTTGCTTTGCAAATTCTTCAAGTCGTCCTGAAAGGACATGCACTGTGAATGTTTAATTATCTCGTAACGGGCTAGATTCAATTCCGGTAAGGTCAATCTGCAAAGAATTCTCTCTTCCTTTGCGACAGTTGTAGCTGAATCTCAGACAGTTTGCCAACGATCGCTCGATTTTCGTCAAAATCGAACAATCCTTGAAAAGCTTATCGATTGTATCATTCAACGAAGATTGTGTGACTAGGC
Organism: Crematogaster levior; assembly: GCA_901521435.1. Taxonomy (NCBI): domain Eukaryota; kingdom Metazoa; phylum Arthropoda; class Insecta; order Hymenoptera; family Formicidae; genus Crematogaster; species Crematogaster levior. The sequence goes on along the minus strand of CABEGB010000548.1, from coordinate 11,792 downwards.
TGCAAACTGGAGACTTCTTCCTAGCTTTGTCTTCAGCATAGGAGACATCATCTTCGGTCATCCTTTCTTCGCACTTTTTATTCCGTGCAGAGTGGGAAGAATCGGTTAACCATCCGGGACCATTCCACCACAATCGACCATTTTATGAGCTGAGCAGGAGTGGCACCCCGAGAAATCAGATCCGCAGGATTCTCCGAGCTCTTGAGTTCCAACGACTAGCGGGTAAGATCTCTACAATTTCGGCTACACGATTTGATACAAAGGGTTTCCATCTTGATATGTTCCCGCGAAGCCAATATAGCACGATCATGGAATCGGACCACCCATAAACTTTATCGATCTCGACACGTATAGTTCGTTTTACATTGTCAATTAATCTTGCGACAAAGCACTGCATAATTCTAATCTAGGGATCGATTGTTTCTTTAGAGAAGCTTTACCCTCGCCTTTGAGCATAATAAGTTAGCGGTAACTTCACCGTAAATTTCATTTATCGACTGTATATAGATGCATGCACCATACGCGCTCTCTGATGCATCGCAAAATCCATGCATTACAAACCGACTATTTTCCGATAAGCTGACGATTACTCGAGGTACGCTTAACGTAAATACTTGCTTTAAATTTTCCTGGAAACGCTTCCATTTGTCTAAGATCACTTCTGGAAGTGGATCATATCAATCTACTTTAATTTCCCAGAGCCCTTGCACTAGGATTTTAGCTACTGTGAAAACCGGACCGATCAAACCTAGAGAGTCAAATAGTTTACTAATCTCAGACAGGATCCTTCGCTTAGTAGTCGCGCACATCGCCATTTGTGCCTTAAATTGAAATTTGTCTAAACTAGGGTTCCATACAAGTTTCAACGTGCTAATGACACCGTTAGCGTCCATCGTCAGACTTGAGTTTGATTCTCGCAACTCTATTGGTACTGCTGTCAATGAATCTTCGAAATTGGAACACCATTTATGCACCTCGAAGCCACCTTCTCGTAATAAATCGGTCAACTGATTTTGCAAAACGCGAGCGCTCTCAATCGTATTTGTTCATGTAATTATATCATCGACATAAGTATCATCGGATAGAGCACGTGTAGCAAATGGATAACGCTCCATACCTTTGATTGCTAATTGTTTCAAACACCGTACGGCTAAATACAATGCGCAAGCTTGTCCGTACGTGACGGTGTTTAAACGATATTCTTCTATGGGCTCGTCAAAGGAAAATCGCCACAAAATACGTTGAAAGTCTCTATCATCCCAATGTACCATTACTTGACGATACATTTTTTGCAAGTCCGCTGTTAGTGCAACCTTGTGAAATCGAAAACAAATGATTATATCGATCAAGTTATCTTGTAACACGGGCCCAATCAGAAGTGCATCGTTTAACGATATACCCTTGTAATTTTTAGCCGATGCATCGAGCACTACGCGTAATTTGGTACTGTTGCTGGAAACTATGGTTTCGGAGTTACTAGAGAAATCGCTCGCTAATGGCATATGGCCTAACTCAACATATTCACGCATGAATTTGACATATCGATCACGAAATACCTTATTGCCCTTAAGAGTGTGTTCTAGATAATATAACCGTTTAAGGGCAATTTCCCTATTATTTCCAACAGGCAAATTTTCCTCGCGAAATGGTAATCTTACCACAAATCTACCATCGCTATCTCGTGTAGTGGTTCGCCTAAAATATTGCTCGCATTTCTCTTCGCTCATAGATAATAATCGCGTATTGATGCTATCGTAATTTTCCAATTTCCAGAATTTGTCTAGATTCTCACTTAATGTTTCGCAAGATTGCAGAAGGCAAGTTAATGAACTTATTGAATGTTGAGGGAGACTCGATTCTGTTAGTTCAATTGATGGCATTGATTCTGCCACTATCCATCCGAGCTTCGTATTTTGTAAGATCAATTCATTCTTTCCTAGCTCTATCTTTCTCGTCTCCAACAGATCGAAAAAGAATTCCGTGCCTAACAGCATATCTATTGCATCAATCTTGTGAAACTCAGAATCGGCTAAAGCTAATCGGCTGAATATTATCTGGTATTTGCATTTTGCTTCGATCTATTTTTACAGAAGGCAATTTTTTTGTAATTTTAGCAACAATTAAACAATATGCATTTATCTTGAAATTGGAACATTGAGATTTAACATGAACTTCACAGATATTGTTAACCTTGCTTTCTACTTCGTTTAATCCAGTGACAATTTCGGAAACGCGATTCCATTTCAGTCCTAATTTGTTATGCATCGCTTGCGTGATAAAGTTGGCCTCACTCGTGCTATCTAAGAGTACGCGAATCGGAATGGACGAACCGCTGAGTTGCATCCACTCTCGCTGTGGCCATGAAGACTCGACGACTCTTGATGCTACTTGCTGTGTGAACTGTCATGTTGCTGAGTGACTCGTTACTCAACGTTGCCTCAACCTTCGGCGTTGGATACTCTGCTGCTACGGGCCTTGCTATCCTGGGACAAGTGACAACGTGTTGTGCTTCCCAGTACATTGTCTACAAATGCCCTTACTGCACGTTTTGACGAAGTGGTCATTTCTTAGGCAATTTATACAAAGCTTCTAACCTCCTTGATACGGTCCGGAACGGGTAATGCTAAAAATTTCTCACAAAAATCTAGAAAATGATCACCATTGCAATAGTAGCATTTACCTGTATTCAGGGCAGTAGCTAAAGACGCTGTTTTTTTTATTTGCTGCATCCTTGGCTGATGCATGCGATTTTGAACCAGCCGAGGCACCTCCCTTACCACGTTGCTCCCCTTCCTCTCAACCTTGTCGACTGACCTTGACTCGATACGTTCTAGTGTCTGACATCTCTTTTTCAAGAACTCGAGCATGTCATTCAAACTTGTAGTCTCCCTTCTCTCCCTCTTCCCAAGCTCGAAGTGTTCTGGCATCAAACCTGGTCTTTATCATATGCATGATGAGCTCGTCCCATGTGTCGGTAGGTAAACCGAGAACCTTTAACATCCTTAAATGCCTAAAGGTCAATTAAATTACGAAGAGCCTTTGCGGACTCTTTAGCCACAGCGGGCATTGCGAACAAGTACTGGATATGCTTTTTTGAGTGACCGTGGATCGTTGTAACGCTGTTGCAATAATTCCCATGCCGTCGCATAGTTTTATCCCGTTACTTCGATTGACTCGATGATTTTCGAGGCGTCGCCCGAGATTGAGGAAATTAAATATTGGAACTTTTCAATGTTTGATAGATGAGATTTGTCATGCATGAACGAAAGCTATCGGAGAATCATTTCCACTCTTCGATTTTGCCGTCAAATCGCGGAAGTTTAATCGTCGGCAACTTGACTCTACCGTCTGAAACATTTGAATCGGCGTTGGCAACACGATCAAGTATTTCCGTTTGTCTGGCCAAAATGGCCGTCAGCGCCTCGTTTCCGTTCACCGAAGATGCTGTCATGACGGCCGACGCGTCGCTTCGCGAACTAAGCGCGAATTGTTGCATGAACTCGGTTTGCTGCTGTAATAGTTGCATGATCGCATCCGTGTTCTGCGGTGCAGTACCTTCCGATGGTGACTGCCGCATGAATCGCTTTAATAAAGTTTTTACCTCGTAATATCTTTCGTCAAATAGCTCCTTCTCCGTGGTGTCGTCCACGGTTAAGTCGCCCACTGCTTCCAGCAGCCGCCTTTGAACGCTCTCGAATTCTCGATGAATTCGCTTCTTGCTTTTCTAGCCTTGTTTCTGCCTGGACACCGTCGAGATCCGTGCCGGCCTCGAAGACTTGCGTCCTCAACGTCAATTTCGCTTTCACGTAGCCGCGTGCCTTTCGGAAACTTGCTAATTCCGCCATCTTTGATGGCGACTTGCGAAACGTCTATTTTCCACGCTTTTTACTGAATCTTGTAACTTGTATAGAATTACCGAAATGTCCGCATTTCCGGACATCCGGTTCGAAGGATCAAATGTTTGTATTACAAATGTTTGCAATTGCGATAAATTAAACACAACTTGCAGGTTGAAGCACTTTATTATAACATAGAAAAAAAAAACGCTTCCTTCTCGTGCCATGAAAAAAAGAAAACTGAGAGATAGCGTCAAAAAACAAAAGGTGTTCGACGACGCGCACGAGCGTGAACACGCACTCTCGTCAATTAAGAGCACCTGTGGTACAGTTATAAAGATACCAGAGCGTGAGGACGAATCAATTAGCTATAACTATAACTATAAACGAGAACTTAATGCTACAATATAAACTAGAATAATAATATGTTAAAACTAATAGTATACAATGAGCGCTAACATTAATACTCTATAAAAAATATAAAAAAAAATTGTAATAGAGAAGATTAAACATAATGTCATTGAACATTGATGGAAGAAATGGTACAACCCAGCGAGAAATGATTCGTCAAAATAGTGTCAAATCGACGTTGATTTGACATCGTCGTCGATTTGATAGTTTTGAAGTTGATTCGACATTGTTTCGATATCAATGAACATTTTTTTACTAAAGAAGTTCTAATTGGTAGTTTAATAATATTGTTGTAATATTGTATACTTTTACCAACTCGGTAGCTTCGACTGCACGCCGATTATTTTTCGGTTTTAACACACAGCTTTCTGTTACAGTGTTAGAATAGTAAATTTATATACTTAAGTCGATTAATTAAATTTTACTTTTGGTGCTAATAAACCTTTATTTACAATAAAATCATTGTCAAAAAATTTATTACAAAAAATACACATGAACCAGATTTTAAACTTGAAACTGGCCGACTATCCAGAGCGAGTCAATTCGATCACTGAGACCTATGTGTGTGGTGATATTTATTTTAATAATTAAGAAATTCTAACTTTTTGAGCTATTCTGTTTTGATTTAAAATAACTACAGTAGAAAACACGCTTATGTGTATTTTAATGTTTTTTTATTATTTTTTATTATTTTCTTACTTACTTTTATTATTTATTATTATTTAAACAGGGATGAGTCGATAAATCACTTATGTATGAAAAGCAACCTGTACACTTCTAGTGTTTAATTAGACTTTATTATACGTTTCTATATATATATATATATATATATATATATATATATATATATTATAACTGTGATATAAGACTTAATGTAATGAAAAAAAACTTCTTAACTTGCGTACAACTTTTGCAAGAGCGAACATGCAGAGAGTAAATAAATAATAGAAGAATTAAAGATAAATGGCACATCGAAGCGATAACAGACAGCGACTCCTATTAAAATCCGCTAAATTTTAATTTCTACATGTATCTCTCACAATATTAATTTAAAATCAAATATCTTTATTAACTTTATCAAGGAAAACTTTAACATAAATATTGTTTATTGACGTCAACTAGTCTCCTTTCATTTGAGTTATAAATATTGTTGTTTACAATTTAAAAACGTGTAGCGCGAGACCGTTCCGTGTATGTATACGCGAGTCGGTTAATTGTAAGTAATAAAATTATTAGATCTCAAGAACAATTAAATCAAATTCATATTTTCATTTTAATTAATTACTTGGATTTGATTTATACATTGCATAAGTATATTATTTTTCCTCTACGTAATCTGAAAGCAAAGATATTACGATACAAATTCTTAATATTGAAATCTCGATGGAGAAACGTTATCATCATCTTTCTTTTCTATCCTCTTCTATTATATTTTATGTATATTGTATTTTTCTATTATATGCCCGCCCTACCAGGTTTCCGAACCTGCCGTTCGTCTTTTAAAATCGGAAGAACGTATTTGCCATCAGGAGATCCGGAGATTGCAAAATAGGGAGTAATCGAGCCAATCTCTGACTGTGAAGGCTAGTTCATTTCGACTTTTTTCATTAGGAAAGCCTCAGGTAGTTAGCGTTTTATTTTAAATCTGAAACGCTTTAATGAATTCATTGTTGCACTCCATTTTAAATTAGAAGAGTGGAAGACAGTTGTCGATTTAATTTCTCCGAATGACTTTTTGGCCTCAATCGACCTACACATACCTGCTTGTTCCAATCCATCGAGATAACAGAAAATTTTTACGTTTTCATTTCCAGGGCCAGTTATTTCAATTTCGAGTTCTTCCCTTCGGTCTTGCTTCAGCCTTTTATATTTTTACGAAGGTTTTAAGACTGGTTTTATATAATCTCAGACAAGAGGGTTTTCTCTCAGTCGTTTATTTGGATGATTTCCTTCTCATCGCACCATCCTTTCAGCGATGTACAGAGAACGTGTCTGCTAAAATTAGACTTTTTACTTTCCTCGGATTTTTGATCAACGATCATAAGAGTGTGCTTGCTCCGACAAAATCTTGTCGTTTTCTAAGCTTTATTTTTAATACAGATCATTTTTCGATCTCAATTCCTTCGGAGAAGAGATATAAACTTCTTTAGTTAACCTGTTCAATTTTGAAAAAGAAATCTTTTAAGATTCGATTTTTTGCGAGTTATATCGGTTCCTTAATCTCAGTCTGCCCTGCAGTCTAATATGGCATTATGCACACTAAGATTATGGAAAGGGAGAAGTTTCTAGCCCTCTTAGCCGTGGCTGAGAATTTCGAAGCAGAGATGCTCCCAGCCTCAATTAAGACGGACCTTCTTTGGTGGAAGGACGTTTTTTCTGATATTTCCCACTGCAATGTCATCAGATCTGGTCGTTTTGTGCTCGAAATTTTTACAGATGCCTCCTTACCAGGCTGAGGCGCAGTATGCGGTGATGCCCGTACTCACGGTTTTTGGTCGAGAGAAGAAAGACAGAACCATATTAATTATTTAGAACTCCTTGCAACTTTCCATGTATTGAGAAGTTTTGCCTCACATTTGGAAAAATGTGATATTCTACTTAGAGTGGATAACTCTCGTGTATCAATCGAATGGGATCGATCAAATTTCCCCACTTATCCAATCTCTCTCGAGAAATTTGGAATTGGTGTGCAGACCGAGATCTATTTATTTACGCGGCATATATTCCTTGTGCTTAAAACTTTGAGGCAGACGCCGAATCTCGGATCGTGTCGGAGAAAACAGAATGGTCTCTAAAACAGAGCTACTTTGACAATATTCAATCTCATTTTGGCCCTTTCGACCTGGACCCATTCGCTTCGTCAATTAACGCAAAACACTCTTGTTTTATTTCCCAGACCCTTTAACTCATGCGGTTGATGCTTTTTTAATCGATTGGGGAGGATTTTACTTTTACGCTTTTCCGCCATTTATTTTTATCTTAAGAGTGCTACGGAAAATTATTATGGATAGGGCGGAAGGAGTGGTTGTTGTTCCTTGGTGGCCGGCTCAGTCATGGTTTCCCTTGTTCAACCACCTTGTCGTTAATGATTTGTTTCGAACCCGACATTAATATGTTGTCTTCCTCTTTCAGGGAATTCCACCTGGCATGGACCAGGATTTTCCTGGTAGCCGCCAAGTTATCCGGGAGGCTTTCTTGATTAAAGGCACACCAGCATCGGCGTTGGATGCAACCGTCGCATCTATTTTAAAGCCGACAACGAAACAATACTCCAAACCAATTAGATTATGGTGACACTTTTGCAGACAACGTCAATTAAGTTATTTTAAGCCATCAATTACAGCAGTTTTAGAGTTCCTGTCCACTTCTTTATAGACTATTGGTTCTTACTCGATATTAAATACTTATCGCTCAGCTATTTCTCTGCTTACCTCTGAAGAGGTAGGCTCTCGCCCGTTAATAAAGCTTTTTTGTAAGGGGGTGGCATTGAAACCACAACGCCCTCGTTACGAATTCACCTGGGACATTTCTGTAGTTGTCTCACATCTAGCTACTTTACATCCTCATGATAATCTCTCTTTGGACATTATTTCTAAGAAGCTGATAACTTTATTAGCACTTGCTACTGCACAGAGAATACAGACTTTTGCAGCAATTCAACTCTCAAATATCGTTTTTTCAGACATCTTGGTCATCAGGGTCCCAGCTAGGCTTAAGACTTCTGGAGTAGGCAAGCCCCAGCCCTTGCTCATATTTAAACCCTTCTTGGACAGACCAGAGCTCTGTATTTTTTCATTAACAAGGTTCTATTTGGGCCTCACACACAGTCTCAGACGCGAGGACTGTGATGCATTGTTTATTTCTAGCCGCCCTCCATACAATGCAGCCTCCTCCCACACTCTAGAGCGTTGGGTTAAGGCGGAGTTGAGCGCGGTGGGTATTGATATTTCTATTTTTTCGGCTCACTCTACACGCCATGTCTCAACATCCGCCGCAGCCTTTAGAAGCATTAATGTAGATGAAATCCGACGCACAGCAGGCTGGTCAAGATCCTCTAATGTTTTTGCACGGTTTTACAACCGTTCAATAACCGTCCAATAATCTCAGATCCAGCCTTTCAGTCTACTATTTTTAACACTGCTTCATCTAAATAGTGAGCAATATTTGCCTGGAAGATATCTTCTTTTCAGAATCTTTTAATTTGCTTCCTTTGTTTATTTCTAACTTTTTCGCAAATATTTAGCAATATAATTTTCGATTTTTTCTTTTTCCTGTCATCTCTTTTTGTTTTCTTTGTCAAGCTGTAAAGATGTTCGTAGGTTATTAAAGTTAACAACCTTTTTACAACTATCCATCCGGACAAGACGTTGCATAAATGATAAATTGAACGAACTTACCTTAAGTTCAATTGCAATTATGCTGTCTCGTCCGGATGGACTTTTCCACCCCTCCTGTTTTTATCCTTAAGCAGATTTGTCAGCGTTAAAAAGAAATGAAGAGTCTAGGAGGCGCGATGCGTGTGTGTCCAGTCAGGAGCGGACAACGCACGCGTTTTTACTTTCTTTAAAATCGCCTGTTGGAGATAGTGGAAGGGAGTGCACTACAACTATCCATCCAGACGAGACAGCATAATTACAATCAAACTTCAGGTAAGTTCGTTCAATTTATCAATTTTCTTTGCAACAATCCTATATATATTACGGAGAAACATCATTTTTAGGCAACGTATATAAACATTATTAACATAACTTTCTTCATTCGCTAATTATATCATCAATTCTGGAACAAATTTTAATATAATAATATTCTTTTACATACTCAGATATCAGAATATAGATGATAAAGTGGCCGTTAATCATGTGTAATGAACTTAACTAAACGTTATTATGTCATCTTTTAACATCAATTTGTTAAGTTTTTTTTTACAATTAACATTTATAATCTTTTACAATTCTACCGATTAAATTGACATGTTGTAACAGCATGCAATTTATCGAGCGATAATAGGTAATGTGTGGAAGTTAATTTAAAAATTTTTTTCTTTCAAGAAATAAAAAAATTATAAAGTTATATGTTTCTATTGATTCCATTATTGATTCTTTTATTGATTTTACATAATAAAATAAATTATTTATACAATATATATGGAAAGTTATTATCACCTTAACTGAAAGTTGAATAACGAAATACTTTTGTATACATCATACTTATATTTTAAATTAAGCATTTTTTAAACTGTATACTTAGAATATTGTATACATTACATGTTAAATATTGTATATATTTATTAATATATTATGGGTTTTATCTTAAAACATACAACATACGAACACTAGAATTAGCCAGTATGAATAAATGTAGCAAAAATAATTTTTAACGTCTATCTATCATTGTCTGTTTATATGTTTGCAAAAAATGATAACAACGTATGAACAATATGTATAGAACTCTAGTATAAACATAATACAACCAATGCATATGTATCGATAAAAAATAAAGATAAAGACACACACACACACACACACACACACACACACATTTACCGCACACGCACGCACGCACACACACACATGTCGGAAATACCAATAATCAGCTCTCTTTTAACATCATCTAATCTAATATCTTTTAATATCATCTTCTAATATCATAATAACCCTTTTAATATATGTGTATAAATAGAATAATTTAATAATAAGAATTATTTTTCTACTTGATGTTTACGTAAAAATGGAATAGTAATATTTTTCTAAACTGAGATAAATTATTTTGAATTATTAGTTTTTATTTCTTTTTATAACAAATTTTAATCTCAGAATTTGTAAACTGTACCTTCTTAAAATTTTATACACTTTTCTGTTATTTTGATCTGGATGTGAAAAACGATAAACTGAAACCATTTTTTCTTTTATAAGCAAATTTTTTTTGACACCATCAAACATCCATGCAAATTGAATTTTTTGTAATGTTGACGAGTTATGTTCTTTATATTTGATACAAAAATACAAAATAAACAGAATGAACTAGACACCTGTTGCGAAAATATGTGGTTAATTCCATGTAACACACAGACAATAAGTAACTAGTGAAATATTTATTTTGCATATTTGTTCTACTGTTATCTGTTACCTCACTGACTTCTTTCTTTTCTCTTCTCATTCTCTCTCTCTCTCTCTCTCTCATTCCATATTCTTTCTTCTTTTATTTTCATATTTTTTTGTTGTTTTTGCCTTATAACTTCTTCATATTCATTTTATCATGAATATTTATAAATACATACATAAATATTTATAAACATGTATCTTAATTCCAAGTGAATATGATAATACTTTTTATAATTCTTCTGCGTGTTAAAATTAATTAAGATTCAATCTGTCATATAAATACAATTATGTATGGTATTACAACAGGTTTTTAAATTAAAGACTGTAAGATAAATGAGATTTAATTTTCGATATTTTACACAACATACATTTTACACAAGTTTTATTCTTATTTTTTTTATTCTTATTTTTTTTAATTAGATTATATCTTGCTTCAAATTTTTCTCAAATGCAAATGTTAATTGCAAAACGTCTCAGAAAAACACACGTATATGTATATTGATACGTTTTGATGTAAATATGATGTAAATGATGTTTAAATTTTTTAGTAGCTGTTGTAATGATTTTAAATCGTGAGTTAAATAAGCCAAAATAACTGCACAATCATTTTTGCTAAAGCAAACAAAATCATTGTTCTTAATATACAGTAAAATATATTAATTTTGATTAATTTTTCAAGAAGAAAGAAGCTTAAAAGTAAACGTAAAAGTAAAAGTAAAAGTAAAGAAGCTTAAAAGTGTTGGATGAAATCTGTGTCCACTGGTCATTCTAATTAAGTACAAACGTGCATAATAAATTATGCAATTATAGATATTTGCGTGTAATATATCATGTCAGGTTCCTGCTCCATATGTTACATACAGAATAGTTTTATTCCTTTATTCTATAATGTCCAGGATTAGGCTACTTTTTTCAACTTCATTTATTTAGTTTTAACTAATTGTAAGTTAAGTTTAACGTTAAGGACCCAAAAGATTAATCTTGTTTACATTAAAAGTTACTCAAGCATAAACAAACTCAGTTAAAAGTTCAGTTAAAAATAAAATTAACTTATTATAGTTAAAAATTAATTTTATATATATATGTTTTTTACGTAATTTATCTTTTTTACATAATTAATTTTTTCTAATTGTACATTTTAAACGCACACTTATAAATAATATAATTAAAAGATAGTCTTTTAAAAGAGAGATATGTGTTTTTTCTTTTACATAATAATATTACATAATAATATACACTATTTAGCTGTACTATAGTTATAACAGAGATATAGTACATATCAGTGTTTAAAAACAAAACGGTTAAGAATGATTAAAGACAATCAAAGACAAAATACTTGAGTGCAGATAGAGCAAATCAAACCAAAAACAGAAAAATTCCTTACTATTTTCGGAATTACATAGTTATCAAGGAATTAATTCAATAAGTAGTATTTGTTTATTAA
>CABEGB010000547.1:0-26293 GCA_901521435.1 Crematogaster levior | reverse complement strand
ACCGATTCGATAGATCTACTTTTTAAGCAATGAGCGTGGTCGTGTTAATAAGTCGAGCGGTTAGAACGCTGGAGATCACGAGTTCGAAACAATCCTTTTTTTTCTATTTCTTAAAAAAATTTTTTTTTAATGTGTCTAAATAATTTATTATGCAATATATTCAACCTATATTAATCGTTAAAAAATATTATATAAATGTAATATTAAAAAAATAAAACAAAATAAAATATAAAATATTATAATTATATATAATTTTATTATATAAATATAATATTTTTTAACGATTAATATAGGTTAAATATATTGCATAATAAATTACTTAGACACATTAAAAAAAATTTTTTTTAAGAAATAGAAAAAAAAGGATTGTTTCGAACTCGTGATCTCCAGCGTTCTAGCCGCTCGACTTACTAACACGACCACGCTCATTGCTTGAAAAATAGGTGAAAAATCGAATCGGTAGATTACGTACATGACTGACTTTACAATTATTTCTTGTAAAATAATGGTACGAGTTATTGTACCATATTTTATATTAGTAGGAGAGGTATCAGTAACAACATATGTAACAACATACTGAATTTAGCTAAATCTCAGGTGGGAAGCTTGACCATCTCCTTGTAAGAAATATAGTTCTCGAATCTCGATCTAAGCGTGTCAGCCGTAGCGAGAGAGAGAGAGAAGGAGACGGAAGATATGTCTGCGCTCTTCTAGCTAGCCAAGCGCACACGTATACGGCTTTTTCTTTTCTGAGCGCGTCAGCTATAGTGAGAGAAAGAGAAGGAGACAGAAGATATGTCTGCGCTCTTCTAGCTAGCCAAGCGCACACGTATACGACTTTTTCTTTTCCGAGCGCGTCAGCTATAGCGAGAGAAAGAGAAGGAGACAGAAGATATGTCTGCGTTCTTCCAGCTAGCTGAGCGCACACGTACATGGCTTTTTACTCGCGCGCTACATCACGCACACGAGGAAAAAGCCGTATACGTGTGTGCTCGGCGCTCGGCCAGCTAGAAGAATACGGACATATCTTCGCATTATAAATTTTATATACATACATACATACATACAATTGTAAATTTTTATACATACATACATATATATATATATATATATATTGGCTTAAAAATAATTTCATTGGATTAATAAGATATTTGCGATTAAAATCACACTAATAAGCACGATCCAGTGAGAAGAGATCTTCGAGTCGACATCGAATTGACGTCGAATTGATGTAAATTGCATCGATCGATATCAATTTGATATCGATTTGATGGTCATTTCTCACTGGGGATATAAATTGGGTAATTTTTAAGTAGATTAACCATACATATTTAATTAAAAGTAATCCGATTTATGTCATGTTTGGTGTCATTTTAATCGTGAAAATCTCATTAATCCATTAAAATTATTTTCAAATTAATAACATGAAAAATAAATGTTCTAGGTTTTATTTTATTCCATGTTTACTTTTCATAAGAGAAGCGAGCTCTTTAAAATCCTCGACGCTGGAGCGCGAGGAAAGCGAGAGAGAGAACGAGTAAGGAGCAAGCGAGATGGCCAACATCAAAGAGAGTTCCGAAGTCTCGACGCGAGCTTATCTTAATCTCCAATCTTTCGTATTATATTTCACCTTACTATAGAAAATAAAATTTTTACATTTTGCATTTTATCGGTCCGAAAATAATTGTAATGGATTAATGAGATTTTTGCGATTAAAATGACACCAAACACGGTATAGATCGGATAATTTTTAATTAGATAAGTAATTAACATCTTGATTATAATCTAATTAAAAATTACCCGATCTATATCGTGTTTGGTGTCATTTTAATCGCAAAAATCTCAGTAAGTCATTAAAATTATTTTTGGACTGATAAAATGCAAAATGTAAAAGTTTTATTTTCTATGGTAAAATGAAATATGATACGAAAAATTGAAGATTAAGATAAGATCGCGTCGAGACTTCGGGACTCTCTTTGATGTTGGCCATCTCGCTTGCTTCTTACTCGTTCTCTCACGCATTCTTCTAGCTAGCCGAGCGCCGAGCGCACACGTACACGGCTTTTTCCTGTGTGTGTGAGGTAGCGGGCACACGAGAAAAAGGCCATGTCCGTGTGCGCTAGCTAGAAAAGCGCGGACATATACGTATATCTTCCGTCTCCGTCTCTCCTTCTCGCTATAGCTTGGCGATCGAGATTCGAGAATTATATATCTTACAAGGAGACAGTCAAGCTTCCCACCTGGAATTTAGTTGAATATCATATATGTTTTTATATTCTTCTTACTAATATACTAATATATTTTTTAAATTAATATATTAAAATACTTTTTAAATTAATCTATTAAATTTAAACCTATATTAATATCTCAAAAAATCATAAATGAAAAGGTCAAGCCATGTTCAAAAATAGACCCTCAAGATTTTGAATTTTTACAAATTTAAATGATTATCTAATAATATATCACCATGAAAAGTAACTGATATATTATACAAGGTGCCAGTTCAAAGTGAACATACATAAAGTGTATATTATCTAAATAAATTAATAAAATAAATAATATAATAAATTTAATAATATATTACCACGAAAAATAACTGATATGTTATTCAAGGTGCAAATTCAAAATGAACATACATACATAAGGTGTATATAAGTAAAATTGATTAAAATTTGACTCTAACAAGGAGAACACCAGGATTTGTCCCCTCCGATTTGGCTGAACTTTGTTATAGAATTATGTTATAGAATTTTGTTTTGTTATAGTTCAACCCTCCCACTAAATCGTGGTAAAAGGATACGATGCACCTCTCAAGCATTCGCGAGAAAAACGCGTTCAAAGATTTCTATGTTGGTAATGTACCGAACGGTAAGTGTAATTTGTCAAGCAGCGGCGTGGTGTAGTGAGTAAGGCGTCGGACTAGAATGTTGCATATTGCTGGTTCGAATCTTACTTTTATAATAATTTTTTTTTTTTATTGTATTATATTGTATATATTTTATTTTTAATATTTAATTCTAAAAATTAATGTATTAAACAATTTTACAAAATTTAAAAATATAATTTATATTTTTATACGTTGCGTTTCTTAAAATTAAAATTTAATTAACACACACACATATTTATTATTAATTGTAAATTGTCATGCAATTTATATAAAATTTTTTTGTATAATAGGAGGAAAAAAGAAGAGAAGATAAGAAAATTTGAATCTTTTATTATGTTTGCAACTATATTTTATTTTGTTCACAATAAGCAAAATCTATTCATTATCAGAATCAGAAACATCAGAATTACATATGTTGGGATGATATTTATCATAGAAACACGCAAAACATAATATTTCTGTGCAATGAGCACATTGAATAAAACCTGTATTTTTACAAGGCACACAATTTTTTTATAGTTGTTGATGGAAAACAGATATCATTTAAATTGTGAAATATCGGCCTATCTTCGATTAATTTAGATGCATGCCATGCATATAATATCATTGGTTTAAAAATAGGAGCACACAATTGATGCAACAATAAAAATGGATTTTTATTGAATCTTCACGCGTTCCAATTTCTCGCTGTTGTTCTAATAATGTTGAACAGTTTTGCAATTTTTTAATAAAAATTTTGACTTGCCGATAAAAATAGACGTCGCAGGGTTGGCAAATAGGAGTGCATTTAGGAGAAATTATTTTAACAGTGCATGACACTTTACCTGTTTCGTCTTCGAACATATCATCATATAACGTTAAATCCGTTTGTCCTCCCCATGAGTCTACTAGTAATAAAAATTTATTATTAAAATTTTCAAACAATTTAAATTTAAATTTAAATTTATTATTAAAATTAGTCAAAATTTTTATTAAAAAATTGCAAAACTGTTCAACATTATTAGAACAACAGCGAGAAATTGAAACGCGCGAAGATTCAATAAAAATCCATTCTTTATTGTTGCATCAATTGTGTGCTCCTATTTTTAAACCAATGATATTATATGCATGGCATGCATCTAAATTAATCGAAGATAGGCCGATATTTCACAATTTAAATGATATCTGTTTTCCATCAACAACTATAAAAAAATTGTGTGCCTGTAAAAATACAGGTTTTATTCAATGTGCTCATTGCACAGAAATATTATGTTTTGCGTGTTTCTATGATAAATATCATCCCAACATATGTAATTCTGATGTTTCTGATTCTGATAATGAATAGATTTTGCTTATTGTGAACAAAATAAAATATAGTTGCAAACATAATAAAAGATTCAAATTTTCTTATCCTTCTCTTCTTTTTTTCCTCCTATTATACAAAAAAATTTTATATAAATTGCATGACAATTTACAATTAATAATAAATATGTGTGTGTGTTAATTAAATTTTAATTTTAAGAAACGCAACGTATAAAAATATAAATTATATTTTTAAATTTTGTAAAATTGTTTAATACATTAATTTTTAGAATTAAATATTAAAAATAAAACATATACAATATAATACAATAAAAAAAAAAAAATTATAAAAGTAAGATTCGAACCAGCAACATGCAACATTCTAGTCCGACGCCTTACTCACTACACCACGCCGCTGCTTGACAAACTACACTTACCGTTCGGTACATTACCAACATAGAAATCTTTGAACGCGTTTTTCTCGCGAATGCTTGAGAGGTGCATCGTATCCTTTTACCACGATTTAGTGGGAGGGCTGAACTATAACATATATAAAATTCAGCCAAATCGGAGGGGACAAATCCTGGTGTTCTCCTTGTTAGAGTCAAATTTTAATCAATTTTACTTATATACACCTTATGTATGTATGTTCATTTTGAATTTGCACCTTGAATAACATATCAGTTATTTTTCGTGGTAATATATTATTAAATTTATTATATTATTTATTTTATTAATTTATTTAGATAATATACACTTTATGTATGTTCACTTTGAACTGGCACCTTGTATAATATATCAGTTACTTTTCATGGTGATATATTATTAGATAATCATTTAAATTTGTAAAAATTCAAAATCTTGAGGGTCTATTTTTGAACATGGCTTGACCTTTTCATTTATGATTAAATATTATATTTACATTAAAACGAGAGATTAAGCGGTAAATTCAATTAAATTTTATTATTACATTAGCGTATTTGAAAATTTTTAATAAATGGTAAATTAACTCCATAAGAAACCTTAATTAACGAAACAGATCCCGTATTTTTGCGATGCACCGTTTCCGAGATATTAAATTTTACCCCCAAGGGGGGGTTTTGAAAATTTTTAATAAATGATAAATTGACCCCGTAAGAAACCTAAATTAACGGCACATGTCTCATATTTTTGCGATGCACCGTTTTCAAGACATTACATTTCACCCCCAAGGGATAATTTTTGAAAATTTTTAATAAATGGTAAATTAATCCCATAAAAAACTTAATTAATAACACAGGCTCCGTATTTTTGTGATGCACCGTTTCCGAAATCTTAAATTTCACACCTAAGGGGTGGTTTTTGAAAATTTTTAATAAATGGTAAATTGACCCCATAAGAAACCTTAATTAACGGCACATGTCTCATATTTTTACAATGCACCGTTTCCGAGATATTAAATTTTACCCCCAAGAGGTGGTTTTTGAAAATTTTTATTGAGCAGTAAATTAACCCCATAAGAAATGTTAATTAACGACACAAGTACCGTATTTTTTCAATGTACTGTTTTTGAGATATTAAAAATTTCACCCTCAAGAGGTGGTTTTTAAAAATTTTTAATAAATGGTAAATACACCAGAAAAAGTGTGAGAGAGTGAGAGGGGGTGAAAGATGATGAAAAAGTGTGAGATAGAGCGAAAAAAATGAAAAAATAGAGAGGGGGAGGTTAGGGGAGGAAGGGGGCGTGGTGAGAAAGGGAAATGAGGGGGGGAGGGTGAGTGGAAGTTGGGGGAGGTGTGAGTGAAAGGTAAGAGAGAAGAGAAGTACATACATGACTGCGGACAGAGAACAATTTTTCATGAAAAACATCACTTTTTGACCGTTTGTATATCCAGAACGGCTTGACCGATTTTTTTTTTTTTTGGCTTAACTTACTCGTGGCGATGCCACCTTTCAGAATATGCTACATGCATTTCAAAATTTTTTATATTTTAATAGTTCTGTACCCCCAAAAAATCGACTTTAATAGTTCTGGATAAGAGACTTGTAGCGTCCAAAATTTGAACATGGCCGGAGACGCTACCGCGTCTCCTGATATAAAAATATTATATAATACTATTTTTTAAATTTTTTATGTACATTTTTATGTATATTTTATGTATATTTTTTTATGTTTTATATTATATTTATATAATGTTTTTTATGATATTAATATAGGTTTAATTTTAATATATTAATTAAAAAAGTAAATATATTAGTATATTAGTAGGAAGAGTATAAAAACATATATGATATTCAACTAAATTCAGGTGGAAAGCTTGACTGTTTCCTTGTAAGATATATAATTCTCGAATCTCGATCGCCAAGCGTGTCAGCTATAGCGAGAAGGAGAGACGGAGACGGAAGATATACGTATATGTCCGCGCTCTTCTAGCTAGCTGAGCGCACACGAATATGGCCTTTTCCTCGTGTGCGCGCTACATCACGCACGCGAGGAAAAAGCTTTGTACGTGTGCGCTCGGCGCTCGGCCAGTTAGAAGAACGCAGACATATCTTCGCATTATAAATTTGTATTATACATACATACATACGTACATACATACATACATATATATATATATATATATTGACTTAAAAATAATTTCATTGGATTAATAAGATATTTACGATTAAAATCACACTAATAAGCACGTGAGAAGAGATCTATCGAGTCGACATCGAATTGACATAAATTGCATCGATCGATATCAATTTAATGTCGATTTGATGGTTATTTCTCACTGGGGATATAAATTGGATAATTCTTAACTAGATTAACCATACATATTTAATTAAAAGTAATCCGATTTATGTTATGTTTGGTATCATTTTAATCGTGAAAATCTCATTAATCCATTAAAATTATTTTTAAATCAATAAAATGAAAAATAAATGTTCTAGGTTTCATTTAATTCGATGTTTACTTTTCATAGATAAGTGAGCTCTTTAAAATCCTTCGATGCTGGAGCTTGAGGAAAGCGAGAGAGAGAACGAGTAAGGAGCAAGCGAGATGGCCAACATCAAAGAGAGTTCCGAAGTCTCGACGCGAGCCTATCTTAATCTCCAATCTTTCGTATTATATTTCATCTTACTATAGAAAATAAAATTTTTACATTTCGCATTTTGTCGGTCCGAAAATAATTGTAATGGATTAATGAGATTTTTGCGATTAAAATGACATCAAACACGACATAAATCAAATAATTTTTAATTAATAAATTAAATTGATAAATAATTAATATAGTTTGATTATGTAACTCGATTATGTAATGTACTTAAATTACCCAATTTATATCCCCAGTGAGAAATGACCATCAAATCGATATCAAACTAATATTGATATCGATGCAATTTACATCAATTCGACGTCAATTCGATGTCGACTCGAAGATCTCTTCTCACTGGATCGTGCTTATTAGTGTGATTTTAATCGCAAATATCTTATTAATCCAATGAAATTATTTTTAAACCTATATATATATATATATATTGTGTATGTATGTATGTGTGTGTGTGTGTGTGTGTGTGTGTGTGTGTGTGTGTGTGTGTGTGTGTGTGTCTGTGTGTGTGTGTGTGTGCTGCGTGCGGTGTGTGTGTGTGTGTGTGTGTGTGTGTGTGTGTGTGTGTATATGTATGTGTGTGTGTGTGTGTGTGTGTGTGTACGTATGTATGTACATTGTGTATGTATGTATGTATGTATGTATAAAAATTTATAATACGAAGATATGTCCGTGTTCTTCTAGCTGGCCGAGCGCCGAGCGCACACGTACACGGCTTTTTCCTCGTGTGCGTGATGTAGCGCGCACACGAGTAAAAAGCCATGTACGTGTGCGCTCAGCAAGCTAGAAGAGCGCAGACATATCTTTTGTCTCCTTCTCTCTCTCTCCCGCTACGGCTGACACGCTTGGCGATCGAGATTCGAGAACTATGATTTCTTACAAGGAGATGGTTAAGCTTCCCACCTGAGATTTAGCTAAATTTCAGTATGTTGTTACATACTGATACCTCTCCTATTAATATAAAATATGATACAATAACTCGTACCATTATTTTACAAGAAACAATTGTAAAGTCAGTCATGTACGTAATCTACCGATTCGGTAAACCTACTTTTCAAGCAATGAGCGTGGTCGTGTTAGTAGGTCGAGCGGCTAGAATGCTGGAGATCCCGGACGGGGTCCCTGGTCGAGTATGGGCCCTGGTCCTTGGCGAAGTTGGTGCCCACCTGAGGCGACTCTTTAATACTTGCCTCAGGACGGGCACCTTTCCCTCCTTGTGGAAGCGAGCGAGGCTCGTGTTGCTGCACAAGGAGGGGAAACCTGCGGACGCACCCTCGGCCTACAGGCCGATATGCCTGCTCGACGAAGTCGGCAAATTCTTCGAGAGAATTATCGCTGGCCGACTCGTCGAGCACCTGTCGCGGAACGGTCCCGATTTGAGTCGGGACCAATTTGGATTCCGAGAGGGCCTTTCTACGGTCGACGCTATTATGTCACTCAAG
Source organism: Crematogaster levior (assembly GCA_901521435.1). Classification (NCBI taxonomy): domain Eukaryota; kingdom Metazoa; phylum Arthropoda; class Insecta; order Hymenoptera; family Formicidae; genus Crematogaster; species Crematogaster levior. The sequence continues at coordinate 17,606 of CABEGB010000547.1, read as the reverse complement.
GCCCTCTCGGACCAAATTACCGGGGAGGGAGACGTGGCGTTGGCGGTATCACTTGATCAACGCCTTTAATTCCCTCCCCTGGGAGGTTATAGGGGAAGCCATGGACTATCATGGCTTCCCCCAATATCTGAAAGAGATCGTGACTGACTATTTCCGCGACAGGGAACTCCTGTATACCGACAAACAGGAGCTTGGCACCTGTAGGCCGATATATCGCGGGGTTCCACAGGGGTCGGTTCTAGGACCCCTACTTTGGGACCTCGCGTACGATAGGGTGCTCCGCACGGTGCTCCCCTGGGGCAATCGTCTGCTTTGTTATGCAGACGACACCCTTGTAGTGTCCCGGGGGAGCACCTGGGAAGAGGCGCGTGACGGCGCGAATGACGCCGTCCGCGCCGTCGTGCGTTCAATCGCCCGGATGGGATTAGAGGTTGCCCCTGCGAAAACGGAGGCGGTTTTCTTTTATGGTAAGGAAAAGGGGCAACCTCCCCCCTCCAAATTTGGGTGGGGGAGGCCCGCGTTCAGGTGGGGCCCACTATGAAATACCTGGGCCTCACCTTGGATGGACTTTGGGGGTTTGTTCAACATTTTGATAAAGTAACCCCCAAAGCCGACAGGATGGCGATGAGCTTGGGCCGCCTCCTGTCGAACCTCGGTGGTCCTAGTGGCCGCGTACGCAGACTCTACGCCAACGTGGTGCAATCGGTGCTTCTTTATGGGGCACCGGTTTGGGCCGAGGCCGCGGCGGCCAGCCGCAAAATTTGCGCTAACCTGCAACGGGTTCAGCGGCGGCTGGCCACTCGCGCGGCTCGGGCCTATCGCACCACGTCGTACGCGGCAGCCACGGTCCTGGTGGGGCTCGTCCCAGTCGTTTTCGCGGCCAAATCGTACGCCGAGCTCTACCGGTGTACGAGGAGACCGGGCGGCGTGGGGCGGGCTAAGCTAACGCCAGGGGCCGTGGCCAGGTTGAAACAAGATACCCGTCGAGACGCAGTAGAGGCTTGGGAAGCCTCCCTGTGGAGCGCCTCGGCGGGTAAATGGACCATCGAGGCCATCCGGCCCTATCTACCCGGGTGGGTAGATAGGCGCGGACGCGGGCTTACCTATCATGCGACGCAGATTCTAACGGACCATGGATGTTTCGGGTCCTATCTGCGCCGCATCGGGCGTGAACGCACGACGCGGTGTCATCACTGCGCGGCTGGCAGGGACTCGGCGCTCCACACCTTACGGGATTGTCCCGCTTGGGACACGGAGCGTCGGGCCCTGACCGAGGTGATTGGCACCGCCGACCTCTCCCTCCAGGGTATCGTTCCTAAAATCCTGGAGGGGGAGGACAAATGGCAGGCGTTCATCTCCTTCTGCGGCAAGGTCATGTCGCAGAAGGAGATGGCTGAACGCGTTAGGAGGAGGGAGGTGGAGGTTGTACCTCCTCCCTCCCCCTCTGAAGGGGATGATAGTGACTGGAATCCGCCCCCTCCTACTTATAGGAGGATCAGGCGGATCCCACGCAACAGGCTGGCACACTTGCGTCCGTGACGGTAAGAGGGTTCCCCGCCGATATATATGGGGGACCCTCTTAATCTCACCACCACGGAGGTTGTGTTGATTCTTCCGCATTCTTCGGCGGAGGGGAGGTCCCCCCTGTGCTTTGCACAAACTGGGGTCCTCCCCACATTTCCGGGTTAATCCGCGTGTGGACTTAGGTCTACGCGCGGTGCTGAAAGGCGCGGGGGAGCTCCCGAGGGGCACCCTTTTCGGGTGCTCCAAGTAAAAATAGGGAGCTCCCCGGGGAGAGGGACTCGTCGTTCCCTCTCCCCAACAGGTAAAGCGTACTGGGAGGGAGAACTCTCTTTCATCTCCCTCCCGGTGGGGTGGTCGTCCCAGGGGCTGGGGCTCCTGGGGCACCACGGCCCCCCAACAACATCATCCAGGCGGGGCGGGGGAAGGTCTCGGGGTGCCGGGCCTTCCCCATATAAGTTAGACAACGGGGGAGGGGAAGTTCTGTCTTCCTCTCCCCCCAAGGTGAGGTCGGCAATGCCGACCAGCCCGAGGGGTGGGTGGAAGAATACCACTGGTGATGCCCACCCACCCCTCAGTTGGGCTAAGGATTGGCACCCCGGGGAGGTTTTAGTGGGTAGGCCCAGGGGACACGTCGTCCCCTGGGAGAGTCCCACATAACCCTAGAGGTCCCCCAGCACCTCTAGGGTACCTATAAAAGGTTTCCTCCTCGACAAAAAAAAAAAAAAGAATGCTGGAGATCACGAGTTCGAAACAATTTTTTTTCTATTTCTTAAAAAAATTTTTTTTTAATGTGTCTAAATCATTTATTATGCAATATATTCAACCTATTAATCCTTAAAAAATATTATATAAATGTAATATTAAAAAAATAAAACATAAAATAAAATATAAAATATTATAATTATATATAATTTTATTATATAAATATAATATTTTTTAACGATTAATATAGGTTAAATATATTGCATAATAAATTATTTAGACACATTAAAAAAAATTTTTTTTAAGAAATAGAAAAAAAAAGATTGTTTCGAACTCGTGATCTCCAGCGTTCTAGCCGCTCGACTTACTAACACGACCACGCTCATTGCCTGAAAAGTAGGTTTACCGAATCGGTAGATTACGTACATGACTGACTTTACAATTATTTTTTGTAAAATAATGGTACGAGTTATTGTACCATATTTTATATTAGTAGGAGAGGTATCAGTATGTAACAACATACTGAATTTAGCTAAATCTCAGATGAGAAGCTTGACTATCTCCTTGTAAGAAATAATAGTTCTCGATCTCGATCGCCAAGCGTGTCAGCCGTAGCGAGAGAGAGAGAGAAGGAGACGGAAGATATGTCTGCGCTCTTTTGCTATCCGAAGCTAGCCGAACGCCAAGCGCACACGTACATGGACTTTTTCCTCGTGTGCATGATGTGCGATTTTCGCTCCTGATTGCAACACCCTCTACTACAATATCTATGAACTAAATTTGTTACTTTTTTCACTCTGTTGTACCGATATTTCGGGCGCATAGGGACTGAAATTTTCTAACACATGGCATTTATTAATTAGACCACTGGGCTCAGTTTATACAATTTTACAATGTTCTGCTGGGCCGTCTACAGCGCGCTTGGGTATTGTTTTATGCATAAAAGCTACATAACTTTTATACGAAGCGAATATTTTCACGAGTTGACAGGTCGAGACGCCATGTTAATTCAGAAAGTCGGTAAATGGATATGTAAATTTATACTTTTTATTACTTTTTCTCTTTTTCAATGTATATAGGAGGCAAGCGCGCTTCGTTTAGGTATATACTTTAATCCTAGAAAAGGATTTTTAATTCTATACAGCCAATATAAAATGCCGTGTGTTAGAAAATTCTAGTAATTTTGTAGGTAAAACAGATGACTCCAGCATCCCCTTAACGTAATAAAATATTGAGTTTATATTTTTAAGAAAATTAATACAGATTTTTAAAAATCTAATAAATGTTTTGTTATCTGTCAGAAAATTAGTTAAAATTTATTTAAAAAACGCATTTTTCAATAATAATAAACAATAATATTAAATAAATGTGTTGGGGAAATTGGCGAATTCGCCCTCAAGGGGTCGCGAGAAATCCCTTCTTTCCCTGAGATCGAGTAGGCGTGAGCGGACAATGAGAAGAAACACGCAAGTGGTGGTTTGCTGAGCGGACGGTGAGAAGTCTTACAAGTCACTAAAGCACTGTTCCCGATAATCAGGCTGTGACTTGACAGTGTGCACGTAGAGATGCACCAAAACTGAGCTCCTGGGGTTTATCCAATCTTGAGACACCGGTGTGCAGAACAACTCACGAGAGACCGATCCGTTGCGGGACACACTCGAAATCACACTGATTTGCCCGCGCCCCCCAGTGGTGGTGGGAGGCCGCAGAGGGGCTTGAGCGGGTCGGGCCGTTAGTCTAGAGATGGCGACAGCAGGCCCATTTTGCCAAATTTATGATAGATTCCGCAACAAAATGTAATAATTATAATTTTAAGTTTTAACAAACGTAAATTTTTGACGTCAATTTAAATTTGCATTCACAGATTATTTTAAAAATAAATTAGTTTCTTAATGATATCAAATTATCATCAATTTCAATGTATTCTAATCTTTAAAGAAATTACAAAATTTTTTTATAATTACTGTACAAGTAAAATATAATTAAATTTAATAAACTGTTTACATGATTCAAAATAAAAAAGTAATACGAAAAGTATTTCAGTTGGATATTGTTACTACAACTTTTATGTTGCTATAAAAACTTATATATATTAAGAACAAAACACATATTAAATATTAAGAAAGAAGATATTATATATATATTAAGAATAAAAAACATATATTAAAAATTCTATTTAAAATTAAAAACGTAAAATTTTTGATAAAACATATCTTATCAAACTATAACAAAAAATATATAACAATAAATAAGAATCCGTAACAATGCTCGTTTGTATTCAAATTAAATAATATAAGAAAAATGCCTTTTACGAGCAGAAAAACAAATCAACAAAATCACTTGAAATAACAAATATTTATTAAAGGTCAGACGCGTTTCGGCTTACAAAGCCCTCTTCAGTGACATTAAATATAGACATTAAATATAAAGATCGTTGGACAATAACAAAAAATTCGGTTTTTTAACATGTCATACTTATAGTTATGGGGCGCATATTCTCGTAGAGTTCGTCGTCGATAGTATTCTTCATAGGCCAGTAAATTACCTCATCCTCCCTCGGATTGGATATGTCCGTGGAGTGACGATTGGAGTGGCGGTACCGTTCTAATTACAATTGTATTCTTTCTTAGAATTTCAGTTAAGTTAAAGATTCCAAAGTAAAAAAATTCAAAGTAAAAAAAAAATTGGCTTATATTATCTGCCAGATGCAATGTAACAAACATGTATATGAAATATAACTAATGAAAAATTGAAAATAGAATTCTCTTCGTAATCGTGAAAATGAATCAATATGATTCCAACCGTCTAGTCCGTGAATTAAACACTCTATAATTATGTTTATTCGAATAAAAACTCCGATGGAATATTGGTTCTTACCATTAGCGGTGAAGAAATGGGGATACATATCTGGTCCAGAATGTAGTTTATTGTAATTGAAGGCGTCTATACTGTACAGACTTCAGAGTGCTAATGACGGTTGGAAATTGATATAAGCGCCACTCCAATATCACTGTGACTAGACCGAAGTGGGGGTGGGATTTTTGGAAGGGGAGAGGGAGTATGTTAGCTGATCCCTTCAAGGCGATTGAATAAATAGATAGAGAAGTCAATCCGTAAAACTAATAAATAAATACTTGGGATAAATAAAATTGAGTCAACATAAATAGAAATTCATAAAATTAATAATAAAATTGTAAAAATAAGGTTTAAATAGAAGAATCAGTCAGTCACTAAAAATAAAGATAAAGAAAACCCCCCAACAAAATAAAATTTAAAAAACCGAATAAATACAATTTAAAAAAAGTCGAATAAATAAAATTGAATCAACATAAATAGAAAATTAATAAAATTGATAAAAAATTGTAAAAATTAAGGCTTAAATAGTAGAATCAGTCATTCAGTAAACATTAATAAAAACCACTCAACAAAATAAAATTTTAAAAAAGTGAAACCACTTATACAATAAACAATTGAGTCAGTCAGTAAAACATAAATACCAAAATAAATGAAAAAATACAAAATTGAATAAATAGTTAGATAAGTCAAAAATTTTTTTAAAAAGACAAGGGTAATATAATGATTTGGAAAAGTACATAGGGTAAGACACAACTGGGAAAAGAGGGGGATTATTTGTTTAATTTTTGGCGAGTTCTGATATTATTTCAGTGTATGCTTCATTTAAAAGTTCAGAGTCTTTCTGTGAATTGATGCCGTTTCTCTGTTCCCTAATGTGTATCATTTCTGACGTAAGTCGTTTATGAAACTTGTTCTCTGTGTCTAGAATTCTCAAATTTCCCCATTCGAAAACATGATCTAATTTTTTAGCGTGTTCTGTGACCACTGAGTGTTTCTGAGGGTCAGTTCTTGCATTTGCTATGTGTTCTTTCACCCGTGTACCCAACTGTCTTTTGGTTTGACCTACATAGGAAGCATCACAATCTCTACAATTGATTTTATATACTACATTTTTATGTTCCTCCTTTTTGTCTCTATCTTTCCAGCCTTTAATAAATCTATTTAGACTATTTAAGCCACGTAGTCCTAGTTTTATGTTAGATCTTATCCGTGATGCTATTTTCGTGGTGAGGCCTTTAATGTAAGGAAGGACAACATATTGGTATCCCCCCTCCGTTCCCTCCACATTGTTTTTATCTTTTTCTTTTATTGGGAGACGGGAGCTAATTTTTAATATTCTCTGGTTTAAATGATGGAATATAAATTTTAGGGGATAGCCATTACTCAACAGTAACTCTATGCAGAGACGGATGTTCTTCTCATGAAATTTCGGGTGTGAGTGTAATAGCGCTCTGTCGGTTAAATTATAAACCATCCCTATTTTTTGTGAAATAGGGTTCTCTGATATGAAGGATAACAGCCTCCCCGAGAAGGTTTCCTTGTGGTACCAATCGATTTGTATTATCCCTTCTTGATAGATAATATTTAAGTCTAAAAAACTGATTGTGTTGGACTTAGCTGTTTCGATAGTCTATTCGTTCATGATAATTATTGAATTTCTCGAGTATATCGTTTAGTTTGTCTTTGTGTGCCGACATAATAATATCATCTACATATCTGTAATAGAATCCGTATTCATATCCTAACGAGTCCAACACCGACTTTTCTAGATCCTGCATTACTATGTCTGCTATTATGGGTGACAAGGGGGAACCCATTGGAGTACCGTGGCATTGTTTATAATATTTACCGTTGAAAGTAAAATAAGTGGAATTGAGGATGAATTTTACCATATTTAGAAATTCATTCTGCGGAATTTGTGAGTGTGGTTCTATGAAACTCCATCTTTTTTCCAGATTTTTTAACGCTAGATCTACAGGGACATTAGTGAACAGCGAAACGACATCAAGTGAAAAAACAACATCAGAACTCGTCAATTCTCGTCCTGAAAGATTGTTATATAGCTCCTCACTGCTATCCACGTGACTAAATGGTTTTGGTGTGTGTTCAGCAACAATTTTTTGTAGGTGTAAACCTATTTTATGTAGCGCCGTGTTTAACGAAGACACAATGACTCTAAAGCATAATTGTACTTTATGGATTTTCGGTAATCCATATGCTTTCGGTAGGAGGGAATCGCTTGATCTCAAACGGAAGAATTCAGTTTTTGTTATGTAACCTTCTTCGAGCCAGCATTTTAGAGTGTTATTTAGTGTTTTTTCAATATTCTTTATGGGATTTTTTGTTATCTTTGTATAGGTATTCTCGTCTCCTAGTGTTTTTTCTAATTCCGTTATATAGAACTCCTTCTCTAACGCAACTGTAACATTTCCCTTATCAGCACGTGTAAAAATGATATTAGGGTGTTTTTTAGAAAAATCGTGTGTAGATTTTAAAAGGCTAACCGTATGCTTGTCTAACGTAGATGTCGATATTTTGTCTCGAATAAAGTTTTTTAATAGAGGGACTGCCATATTTCTTATGGTGGTTTGTGTTTGTGCCATTTTTACGTTATTAATGTTCTCAATATCTTTAACGAAGTTATAAACTGTTTTCTTTTTTGATATATATGGAGGTAAACGAAATTTGCTGCCCATTTGTAAGAGACATGCGACATCAGAAGGGATGGTGGAGTTGGTCAAATTCAAAAACCATTTATCGTTAATTTTATTGAGTGGGTTATGTGTTCTAATTTCAAAGTCTTGTGGGTTAATTTTTATGGAAAAGGTATTAATAACCCCGTGTTGCGTTGGACCTCATTAATATTCTGAATAATTCCCCTGTTATCAGTTCTGCAAGAGTAGACAATAGGTTTGATTTTCTTTAAAATATTGTTATTCTTCCGTCCGAGGAGCCAAGCGAATTTCCTCTCATGACAAGTGTTTATTGCGTTCATACAGTTTAAAAACGGTTTAAAGAAGTGTCTTCGGATGACATTAAGTACCTGAGGAGGCAATAACGTGGACAGTGAGAGAGACTTTCTAACTAAGTTCTTTTGTAACGCTGGGATCAGACCGAATAGTTCCGATAGTTCTACATTTAACAGCGCACGCATAAACTTATGTTGTACATTCTTTAGTTTTCGACAGCTTCTGTGTTGTTTTACATGTATTGGGTGTTTGTTTCTTTGATAGATATGGGCCGGAATAACATTATTTCTCTTGCATTTCGTTAAGAATTCTAACTTCCCTTTTGCTTTGATGAGATTATAGTTCAGATTTGTCCATTCTTTGAGTGTTATAAAAGTATAATGTCCAAATTGATGTCTGATGGACGTAAAAATAGAACGTTGATCATACATATCGTCTAAGCGCATTTTCAGGCGGCAGGCGCAGTTTTAACAATAAATAAGAATCCGTAACATGCTCGTTTGTATTCAAATTAAATAATATAAGAAAAATGTCTTTTACGAGCAGAAAAACAAATCAACAAAATCACTTGAAATAACAAATATTTATTAAATGTCAGACGCGTTTCGGCTTACAAAGCCCTCTTCAGTGACATTAAATATAGACATTAAATATAAAGATCGTTGGACAATAACAAAAAATTCGGTTTTTTAACATGTCATACTTATAGTTATGGGGCGCATATTCTCGTAGAGTTCGTCGTCGATAGTATTCTTCATAGGCCAGTAAATTACCTCATCCTCCCTCGGATTGGATATGTCCGTGGAGTGACGATTGGAGTGGCGGTACCGTTCTAATTACAATTGTATTCTTTCTTAGAATTTCAGTTAAGTTAAAGATTCCAAAGTAAAAAAATTCAAAGTAAAAAAAAAATTGGCTTATATTATCTGCCAGATGCAATGTAACAAACATGTATATGAAATATAACTAATGAAAAATTGAAAATAGAATTCTCTTCGTAATCGTGAAAATGAATCAATATGATTCCAACCGTCTAGTCCGTGAATTAAACACTCTATAATTATGTTTATTCGAATAAAAACTCCGATGGAATATTGGTTCTTATCATTAGCGGTGAAGAAATGGGGATACATATCTGGTCCAGAATGTAGTTTATTGTAATTGAAGGCGTCTATACTGTACAGACTTCAGAGTGCTAATGACGGTTGGAAATTGATATAAGCGCCACTCCAATATCACTGTGACTAGACCGAAGTGGGGGTGGGATTTTTGGAAGGGGAGAGGGAGTATGTTAGCTGATCCCTTCAAGGCGATTGAATAAATAGATAGAGAAGTCAATCCGTAAAACTAATAAATAAATACTTGGGATAAATAAAATTGAGTCAACATAAATAGAAATTCATAAAATTAATAATAAAATTGTAAAAATAAGGTTTAAATAGAAGAATCAGTCAGTCACTAAAAATAAAAATAAAGAAAACCCCCCAACAAAAAAAAAATTTTAAAAACCGAATAAATACAATTTAAAAAAAGTCGAATAAATAAAATTGAATCAACATAAATAGAAAATTAATAAAATTGATAAAAAATTGTAAAAATTAAGACTTAAATAGTAGAATCAGTCATTCAGTAAACATTAATAAAAACCACTCAACAAAATAAAATTTTAAAAAAGTGAAACCACTTATACAATAAACAATTGAGTCAGTCAGTAAAACATAAATATCAAAATAAATGAAAAATACAAAATTGAATAAATAGTTAGATAAGTCAATTTTTTTAAAAAGACAAGGGTAATATAACGATTTGGAAAAGTACATAGGGTAAGACACAACTGGGAAAAGAGGGGGATTATTTGTTTAATTTTTGGCGAGTTCTGATATTATTTCAGTATATGCTTCATTTAAAAGTTCAGAGTCTTTCTGTGAATTGATGCCGTTTCTCTGTTCCCTAATGTATATCATTTCTGACGTAAGTCGTTTATGAAACTTGTTCTCTGTGTCTAGAATTCTCACATTTCCCCATTCGAAAACATGATCTAATTTTTTAGCGTGTTCTGTGACCACTGAGTGTTTCTGAGGGTCAGTTCTTGCATTTGCTATGTGTTCTTTCACCCGTGTACCCAACTGTCTTTTGGTTTGACCTACATAGGAAGCATCACAATCTCTACAATTGATTTTATATACTACATTTTTATGTTCCTCCTTTTTGTTTGTCTTTTTTGAACGGAGGGGGATACCAATATGTTGTCCTTCCTTACATTAAAGGCCTCACCACGAAAATAGCATCTCTATCTTTCCAGTCTTTAATAAATTTATTTAGACTATTTAAGCCACGTAGTTTTATGTTAGTTAGATCTTATCCGTGATGCTATTTTCGTGGTGAGGCCTTTAATGTAAGGAAGGACAACATATTGGTATCCCCCCTCCGTTCAAAAAGGACAAACAAAAAGGAGGAACATAAAAATGTAGTATATAAAATCAGTTGTAGAGATTGTAATGTTTCCTATGTAGGTCAAACCAAAAGACAGTTGGGTACACGGGTGAAAGAACACATAGCAAATGCAAGAACTGACCCTCAGAAACACTCAGTGGTCACAGAACACGCTAAAAAATTAGATCATGTTTTCGAATGGGGAAATTTGAGAATTCTAGACACAGAGAACCAGTTTCATAAACGACTTACGTCAGAAATGATATACATTAGGGAACAGAGAAACGGCATCAATTCACAGAAAGACTCTGAACTTTTAAATGAAGCATACACTGAAATAATATCAGAACTCGCCAAAAATTAAACAAATAATCCCCCTCTTTTCCCAGTTGTGTCTTACCCTATGTACTTTTCCAAATCGTTATATTACCCTTGTCTTTTTAAAAAAATTGACTTATCTAACTATTTATTCAATTTTGTATTTTTCATTTATTTTGATATTTATGTTTTACTGACTGACTCAATTGTTTATTGTATAAGTGGTTTCACTTTTTTAAAATTTTATTTTGTTGAGTGGTTTTTATTAATGTTTACTGAATGACTGATTCTACTATTTAAGCCTTAATTTTTACAATTTTTTATCAATTTTATTAATTTTCTATTTATGTTGATTCAATTTTATTTATTCGACTTTTTTTAAATTGTATTTATTCGGTTTTTAAAATTTTTTTTTTGTTGGGGGGTTTTCTTTATTTTTATTTTTAGTGACTGACTGATTCTTCTATTTAAACCTTATTTTTACAATTTTATTATTAATTTTATGAATTTCTATTTACTGTTGACTCAATTTTATTTATCCCAAGTATTTATTTATTAGTTTTACGGATTGACTTCTCTATCTATTTATTCAATCGCCTTGAAGGGATCAGCTAACATACTCCCTCTCCCCTTCCAAAAATCCCACCCCCACTTCGGTCTAGTCACAGTGATATTGGAGTGGCGCTTATATCAATTTCCAACCGTCATTAGCACTCTGAAGTCTGTACAGTATAGACGCCTTCAATTACAATAAACTACATTCTGGACCAGATATGTATCCCCATTTCTTCACCGCTAATGATAAGAACCAATATTCCATCGGAGTTTTTATTCGAATAAACATAATTATAGAGTGTTTAATTCACGGACTAGACGGTTGGAATCATATTGATTCATTTTCACGATTACGAAGAGAATTCTATTTTCAATTTTTCATTAGTTATATTTCATATACATGTTTGTTACATTGCATCTGGCAGATAATATAAGCCAATTTTTTTTTTACTTTGAATTTTTTACTTTGGAATCTTTAACTTAACTGAAATTCTAAGAAAGAATACAATTGTAATTAGAACGGTACCGCCACTCCAATCGTCACTCCACGGACATATCCAATCCGAGGGAGGATGAGGTAATTTACTGGCCTATGAAGAATACTATCGACGACGAACTCTACGAGAATATGCGCCCCATAACTATAAGTATGACATGTTAAAAAACCGAATTTTTTGTTATTGTCCAACGATCTTTATATTTAATGTCTATATTTAATGTCACTGAAGAGGGCTTTGTAAGCCGAAACGCGTCTGACCTTTAATAAATATTTGTTATTTCAAGTGATTTTGTTGATTTGTTTTTCTTCTCGTAAAAGGCATTTTTCTTATAAAATATATATATTTATTGTCCGCTAAATATTGTTATTTTATTATTTCGCATTCTTATTTGATCAATGGTTTCTTCTAAGGAAGAACCTTTATGCATCCTATATCAAAATATTTACTTAAAATGAGCAAAATTAATTAATGTCTGTGATCACGGAAAAGATCTTGTTCAAATGGGTGTCCATCTTTATCTAAAATTGTATTCGGCAACTTTTTAAAGGTTTCTTGAAAAACTAAGTGTAAAAAGGTTGATGAAAATATTAAATGTTCATTTTGTCGAAAAACCTTTTCAGCAATTATATGACTAACATCATCAGATGAAAAAAATAAGTCTTCACGATTTTTTAACTCAATCAATTTTGAATTTGTTGAGACATTATCTTTTTTTCTAGCATAGAAAGACATTGAACTTTTTTCTGTAAAGCAAAAACTACAAACCCAGCTATATATTTGACAACTTCATCAATATATTCTGAGGTACACCAACCTTCTTGTCTCGTATAGTCATGTTAAAAAAAGTATAATTTTTTTGCACAAAATCAGATACATTAATTGCATTAGAAAAAGCACTGTTTTTTTTTTTTAGGTCTTTTTCTCTTTTTTATTTTTGTATTATCTATATTTTCAATTTAAATGAAAGGAGACTAGTTGACATCAAACTGGCATATTATTGGCGAGCCGACTTGGTTTTGTCAGACTTTAAACCGCAGTGATTCACCAACTTTTTTGAAATCTAGATTCGATTTCAATTTTAGGAGATTAATAAATAGCATCTCAACTTGTGAGATAAAGAAATTATTGCGAAAAATATTACCTCATCTAAATATTTCTTGACAAAACCAAGTCGGCTCGCAGCTCACCAATAATATGCCAGTTTGATGTCAACTAGTCTCCTTTCATTTGAGTTTTAATTTCTACTGGCAAAGAAAATGATTTTTCGTTACAGTTATATTTTCAATGTTAATATTTTCATCGACCTTATTACATTTATCTAAAGTATCTACGTTAGTTTCTGCACTGATAAGCAATGTTTTATTCTCAGACTTACAATTAGCAGAGACAGATACTAAAACATTCATATTATTTGATAATAACTTTTTATAAGCAGATATAAATTGTACAGAAGTAGAATTGCAATATCTGTTCACACCTCTAATTAACGTACATAACGTTTCAATATTATCTTGTAAAATTTTGTAAAACAATACATAGTCACATATTTTTTCTGAAAATAATTGATTACATAAATTATACAGACTTTTTAAAGAAACAATAAAGCCAAGAAACCCTACTTTAACGTCATCTTACAATGGGGAAGTCTCTTCTCGTCGCGCGCTTCTACTTGCGCGGATTGGCGCCTATCTTTTTAAATTAATTTTTCGTTAATTATTGCAAAAACAACAAAGTGGTTTGTCTACTTGATTTTACCTGTTCTACCTGCAAACTTCGGCTTTTCCAAAATTTTCCAGACACCCTTTATATATATTAGGTGTAGTAAAAAGAAATCCATTATTTTTCCAATAGATGACTTTAGTAATCTGTATCTCGCGTTGTATAAATGCGATCGGGTTACGCTAGATGGCGTTAGAAAGATAAGATTTGTAGCGTGTAGCGTGTAGCACTCTACTGCACGCGCGCCCCGATTGGCCGGCGCGATGCTACTGCTCGCCGATCATAGCGCCAGCGTCGCTGGTCACGCGCGCCACTCAGCGACTAAGCCTAAAGACATATTTTGAGAATATTCGTTTCTTAACTGTCGTTCGCCAAAAGTCTTCACGGGTGGTTCGAAAATAATAGATCTCAAGTGTACTTGTATTTTTATAGAATTATATTTTATTAATTGTTGAGTTACATAGTTCTTGAGTTGGTTATTGGCTTCCTTAATCACCCACTGCTCCGATTTATAAAGCTCTCCGCCACAGCTGCAGTCTTTCCCTGCGGAGCCGGCGACGAACGGCCAGAAAGAACATCCAGGCGACGACGTGCGGTATATCCAGTCAGCCAGGACCAATGAAGCTGCCGCCGTTCTGGAAGGAACATCTACATTATGGTTCGCACAGGTGGAAGCCGCGTTCCGGTCGCCTGGATTACCTGACGACGATACCGGTTCCGCTACGTGGTGATTTGGAGCAGGAGGTCTTACCGTTCGTTTCCAAATATAATCGTTGGTCTCCGGCGCACTGGCCAGTACGGAGGCGTTGAGGGCGCACATCCTTTCCTCGTTCGACAGATCAAGCAGTCCGAAGAAACTCCGGGGTTGTTGCACGGGCACGAAACTTGGCGAGCAGAGCGACCTTCCAGCTTCCACCAGCGCCTACGTAATTTGCGAGGCCAGTGTGGTGAGTCCATCCTGCGCACGTTGTTGCCAGAGCAGCTCCGGGCAGATCAGGAGCATCTGGGTGGCAGGTGAGACAACCGATGCTTAGTGGTTAGCTTCACAGGCCGACAAAGTCGCGGAGGTTACCAGGCCGATGGGCGTCACCGCGGTCAGCACGATCGACCCCACCGCCGTAACGACAGAAGTGGAAAAAGAACTCACCGAGCCATCGCAGCCAGATATGACAGCCAGATGCCTTGACGACGGAGGTCAGACGTCAGGAGCAGCCGCGAGGATGAGGCGCAGGGCTCGGCGCAGATCGCGTGGTCGTTCGGCCAGCCCGCGCGCAGGCGGCCAATACATGGGCGATCAACTGATGAGGGTCCCTCTGCTTCTACACAGAGCGTTTCGGCGGGGACGCGCGTAACTGCCGCGCACCGTTTCCTGGAAAAAGGAAAGACGACGTAGAGCATCGCGCCTGCACTCGACAAGGTGTCGGGAAACTGATCGCGCCGTCACGCGTCGGGAGGGCGGCGGAGAACGGCGCAGAGCGCAGTTACCGCCCTCACCATGGGGTTCGTTCTACAGGAACCGTTATTTAATAGACACCGGCGCGGACATCTCGGTGCTCCCGTGGTACACAGGCCCGATGCCGCAAGGGAGTCACCGGACGACAGCTATTTGCCGCGAACAACACGCCTATACGAACTTATGGCACGCGCGCGGTCACCGTGAATCTCGGGCTGGGCGCGATTTCCGCTGGACGTTTACCGTGGCGCATGTTTCTGGTGCAATTTGGTGCGGATTTCCTGGCGCACCTGCGCAATGGATCTGCGACGACGCCGCCTGGTTGACCGGAGGCACCAGTTGTTCTGCTGCGGGACGACTATCGGGCGCAGCGCCCGGTGGTGATACCTGTGACGACGGCACAGCGGGGCAGAGGACTTGTTGAGGGGTTCGTCGGCATCACAAACCCTCTCAGCGCGTGGGCTTGGGCTCATGCCACGTGCAGCACCACATCCTCACGCGAGGTTCACCAGTCGCGGAGGCCGCCGCGTCTACCACCAGTCAAGTTAAGGCAGCAAGGAAATGGGGTTTGACTACATGCTGGCCAGGGGATTGCCAGCCAAGTCAAAGCAGTCCATGGGCTAATCCGCATCCTGGTGCCCAAAGAAACGGAGAATGGCGACCTGCGGAGATTACCGGCGATTAAATGGGGGGTTACAACGCCGGACAGGTGCAATACCTCTTACGACTTCTCTTACCGTCTCCATGGTTGCAGGATATTTTTCGACGCTCGACCTCACACATATCACCCAGATACCCGTGGCCCCGGAAGACCGACCGAGACAGCCGTCATAACGCCATTCCGGACTCTTCGAGTTCAACGTTATGACGTTCGATTCTCCGTAACGCAACTGGAGACTTTCAGCGTCTGATGGATGCTGTATTCCGTGGTCTGGTTCGTCCTGCTACATCGACGACGTGCTTGTCGCGTCGAGGTTGAGCTCAGCACCAGCAGCAACCTTGCCCAGCATCTCCCGTATTGTGCTGGAACGGCTGAGAATGTAACGGACTCTCGATTATGCCGCCAAGTGCACGCTCGGCGCGAGTTGGGTAACCTACCTGGGTGCAGTGACGACGCCGAGTAAAACCGCTGGAGCACAGGATCACTGCCATCTCCGAATATCCGACCCGGGACATCAGCCAGCTGGAGATTCCTGGGATTATTAGCACAGGAGGTCCTCAGAGGGCAGCAGGCCAGCATGGCACCATTGCACACTTTGCCCATGGGCGAAGCGCGGGGACAGACAGCCCGATCATGGGCGACGACACCATCCTTGACCTTCAGTGCAAAGAGGAGGCAGCTGGCCAGGCAGCGGCACTGCTGGCGCACCCGGCAGCTGACGCCCAGCTCCGACTCCAGACTGACGCTTCGGACACTGCGATTGGGCGGTCCTCAGCGAGCAGTGGAATGAGTGATCACTGGCAGCCGTTGGTTTCTTCAAGAAGCTCAGTCCTGCTGAGCGCAACTACAGCGCATACGACCGAGAGCTGTTGGCAATATACCAAACAGTTAAGTTTTTCAGACATGGTCGAGGAGAGGAGGTTTGTGATACTGCGGATGCAAACCCACCGCCTGGCAACGCATACCAGCGTTCCGACAGGCATCACCCGCGGCAGATCCGGCAGCTGGGCCAATTCACACACGCGTTTCACGTCGCAGGCGTGGGCAACACTGTTCCTGACGCGCTGTCACAGGTCAGAGACCATCAAGGCACCGACGGTAGTCAGCACCGGACAGAGCTGGTGGAACGGGCCGCGGACGAGGAGCTTCAACAACTATTTGCGCTGAAACCGCCTCCAAACTGCGTAGATTGTCAGTGCAGGTACCGACACGTCACTGTACTGTGATATGGCGAATACAGCCGTACGTTCCTCGCAGCCTGCGCCGACAGTTTTTAATGTCACGCGGTTATCACATCCGAGCGGCCCGAAGCGCTTTGGGAACGACCCCTGATCGCACGGCATTCGTCTGAGGATGGCCGCCATCTCGGTGGGCGCGATGCTTGCATGGCGTGCCAGCGAGCAAGATCACCGACACGCGCGCACTCCAACCGCAACACATCCCGATGCCGGACGCAGGTTCTCGCACGCGCACTTGGACATCATCGGGCCACTACCGGAGTCCAGGAGTTACACCTGTTACTTCAGCCGTCATCGTACTTCACCCGTGGCGAAGGCGATACCGATCTTGAAGCGTCCGCTGACACGGTGGCGGCGGCGTTCTGCGCGAGAGATTAAAGTGCACGATTCGGCGTCCCGGTCACAATCACTACCGATCGCGGATCGCAGTTCGAGTCTCTTTTGTTCCAGGCGCTGACGGGCTACCGTTGTCACGCGCATCGGACGACGGCATATCACCCAGCGTCGAGTACAGGATGGTCGAGCGCTGGCACCGTTTCGCCACAAAAAGGCAGCCATCCGCGCACGATTAACAATGGTGGACGTCCTTCCGACCGTCTTGTTGGGCCTCAGGTCAACTTCAGAAGGACGTAAGGCCACCACCGCGGAAATGGTGTACGGCACTACGCTGCGACTGCC
>CABEGB010000546.1:531983-575243 GCA_901521435.1 Crematogaster levior | reverse complement strand
AGGTTAGTATTATAGCAACGTACCTACTGTTAGGAAATTGGCGGGAGCAATAGACGGGAGAAGTTTCGCTCGTGGCTCGTGATGTGTAGTGTCTCGTACGTATATGTGTATTTGTATATGTGTTTTATATTTATGTGTGTAAAAAAATTTAAAGAAAAATATGTGTCTATCTTATATTTTTCCTCAAATTTTTGAAGAATTTTTCGGGGGCGATAAATGGCACATCTTTCTTCCTGTGTTAGGTACGCCATTGACGCTGCATTTGTCGCGCATGCGCCAAAATTGCGCCCCGCCGGCCAACACTGCGCCGCGGTATTCTAGTATTACGCTCGTAGGCTCCTCCCACTGCTTCACTGTGCGCCTAGTGAGCGCGTAGCGGTGGAACGTCCTTCTCGCCGCGCGCGCGGATTCGCCGATCTTTTTTTGTTAATATCTCGGTAAATATTAAGAATATCAAAAAATGATACAGAACTTTTCTGCTCAGTTTAACATACTGTACCTGCAGTTTACGGGTGGACTTCGAATTATCGGACACCCTGTATATACAGGGTGACCCATTTTAACTTCCCCACCGGATTATCTTGAAAGGAATGCACTTTCTGAAAAAAAGTTTCAGATATAAGTTTTAGTATTTTTCCCTGGCTATTGAATGGCGATATTGAATTTGACCTCGATTGTGAATGTGAAGGTCATTTAAAGGTCAAGTTAATTTTTTTAAATGGGAACCACTATTTTTTATTACATATTCTTGTAGCTGACTTCAAGAGCTTTCCAAAACACTATAATAAAGTATTTTTTTATTAAGTATTTTCCGAGTTATAAAGCTTGAAATAATTTCATAATTTTACATAAACTGTAAAATATCTCGTAAAATATTTACTTTTCGATGACCTTACCTCAATACTTTTATGCACAGAATAATGAGAGGAACCAATTGGTGTCAAGAAAACACATAGTTGTTTTTAAGAAAAAATATGCAATTTGTAACTAACAATTACATATTTTTTCTTAAAAACAATGTCTGTAACACCGTATATATATATATATATATATATGGGGCATTCTCCGCGTGTCGGAGTCCCCTTCTGCTCATTTCATTTTTTGACAGAATTCAACCAACCAGGGCTTAAAATGTTCGTTGGAGTGTCTACTTTTTATTGGCGTGTGGCGTTTTGTGAAAATTCAAAATGGCGGACTGGTGCAGCGCCGAGAATGAAAAAAAGTATAAAAAATGAAGTATATATCTTTAAAAAAAATGCAGAAGTGACACTTCATTCGGATGATACTGTATACTGAGTAGTTTTTCGAGGTTGCTGGTTCCGATTCTGAAGTCGAAACTCACTCAGTCCGACACTCGAAAAGATGTAAAAGTATTGTCCAAGTTGCTATCGGAATACAGAAAAAGATTGTTTAGTTCGATATTTTGGAAGTGCTGTCTTGCAAATGATTAAAAAATGCAACTTCTTTTTCTTTCATTTTTTTCTTGTAAAGAATTAAAAAAGTATTTTTTTTCTGTGTACAGCCTGCTTTCTACATAGCCTGCAGCGCTCAGCGCCCGCGGTGTTGTTTTCTTAAAAATCACGTATCTATCTCATTTTTAAGTACATCGAACTTAAAAATTCCAAAGAACTTCCTCGATATGTTAGGAATAAATGTCTCATTGGAAGTTATTTGAACTTCGAAGTTCCCTGGATACTTTTTGCCGCAAAAGATGAAAAATCAAGTTTAAAGGCGGTCTACAATTAAAAATTCAAAATTAGTCAACGATATATAATAATTTTTAAAAGTTTTACTAACTTGCAGGCATCATCTGTGTACACATTAAGTGACTACCAGGTTTCACAGAATTTCGAGTAAAAATGGCCAACTTATGTCAGTTTATGTTTTAAAACATAATTATTAAATAAAGGACAAGTTCTTGCTTTGGGAGGCAATTATATGATTTTTTAATGTTAAGTAGCATTATATAAAAATTGATGAATACTGAAAATATCATCAAACATTGTAACGTTGAACTTCAGACGCCTTGATAAAGCGAAAGCCTTGAAAATGAAGGAAAAATCTGAATGTCGATGGGTGTATCTACTTCGACGCGTTCAACTTCGTTTACGGTAAAGGTCGCGTCTGATAACAGTACGTGAGCGGCTCTTGTTTCTCGTAAGCAAAGTAGGACGCGGCGAATTTAAAGGCTCAACAATTCATGCAAAATCGTATACTGCAGCTTGATTTCTCACTTGATTTTTCTGTTTAGTTTTTGTCTTCATTTTTCGCCTTGATATTTTATCTGTCAATTTTCCAGTTAGAAATTTCCAAACAGAATTCGTGAATGTAGATTATCTATTTCCCAACTGACTAGATATATTTTATAATGCCTTCCAGTAGTCGAGTAGACAGATGCGCAAATCCGTTTTCTGTACCGGGGGAAAAAGGTCATATCGGCAAAGATTTACGCCGTATACCAAAAGCAATGTTGCGTACGTTTCCGAAATTATCGTGTCGTAAAGTATGTTCTGCATGCAGAAAGAATTATTATAAAATTTCTAAATCTAATGTATCAGTTCATGAAGATGATGATACTGAAAATCAGGAAATGAACGACAGTTTCATTGAAGACGATACGTCTCAAAACACCGATAATATCGAAATGAGGTCAGTTCGTGAAATTGAACTTGAGGAATTTTTTGCTAGTTTAAAAGGAAAATTTTTAAGCCTGACCAAGAATGATGCTTTGAGATTGAAAATTCTCACTCTAGCTCCTGAATCTTGGAGTGCGACGAAAATATCTGCTGAATTTGAATGTTCCTGGCAATTAGCTGCAAAAAGCAAAGAATTAAGAGCTACTCAGGGGGTTTTACCAGATACTGTCGCAAAAAGTGGGAATACTCTAGGTTCCGATTTAGTTACGAAAATAGTTGCTTTCTACAACAATGATATGCATAGCAGATTAATGCCCGGTATAAAGGATACTGTAACAATAATTGTAAATGATGAACGTTGCAAAATTCAAAAGCGTCTCCTGCTTTTAAATTTAAAAGAACTGCATGCACAATTTGAGCAAGATAATCCAGATAATAGCGTAGGATTTAGTACGTTTGCTAAACTACGTCCTAAAAATTGCATACTTGCTGGATCTAGTGGCACACACAGTGTTTGTGTTTGTACAATTCATGAGAATTGTAAATTAATGCTAGAATCAGTGAATATAGAAAATGTGACAAGAAACTGGGACACTCCTGTTAAGAATTATAAAGATTGCTTAAGTTTAATGATCTGTAAAAATCCGACACCTCAATGTTACCTAGACGAATGCGGTAATTGCCCAGGGATAGACGAATTTTGTACAAAATTACTTAATTCTTTAGACGAAGTTTGCATCTCTCACGTATAATGTACTTCATGGACTGGAACAGACAGATCTACATTACAAACAGTTAATCTCAAAAATGTTGACTTTATCGATGAGTTGCGTACAAAATTTCAAAAGTTGAAACCTCATTCTTTCATTGCGAAACAGCAATCGATGTTTACAGCAGAAATAAAAGACCGCGTTTGCGAAGGAGAGGTGCTCGTAATGTTTGACTTTTCAGAGAACTACGCATACACAGTTCAGGATGCTTCACAGGCCTTTCATTTTAATAATGATCAATGCACAGTATTTCCTGCAATTTATTATTACTTAGAAAATTCAGAAATAAAGCATAAAACTTGCGTGTTCTTATCGAATAATTTAAAACACGATACAGCAGCTGTATACTCGATTCAAGTGAAACTTATTTCTGATAGCGTTTTTCACTGGGAGAACTGGTGCGCACCGAGTACGCACTCGCTTTGGGCAATGTGTTTCACTGGGGATTTCGGTGCGCATTAAAACGGTGCGTTCTGTTTCACTGGAAAGCCTAGTGCTGAGTTTTCGCACTTTAGTGCAAGAATTCGGCACGAGCTCTGAGAGACGGTGCCAGTTCAGTGCAATATGGCTGCGCGAGATCCACGATTAATATTTGAACTTTAATATTTTCTTTTATGTACATTGTGAAATGATATGTATTTCACAAGCTGGAATTCAAGAGAATACACAAAAATTAATCGTAAAAAACACTATAGGTCGTTCCAGATACTCGAAATATTGTTTATACTCTAGTACATTTAATGTCACATACAGAATGAACTAAATAAAATTATTGTTATATTTTCAAACTGTACAAAGAAAAGAAATTAAAACGTTCTTTACTCTGGATTGTTTTCGTGAAATGAAATTCTCATCAACATTTTTTCGAACAACCTCAAAAACCAAAATCGGATATATGTATGTATATACTTACTCTTTAATTTATCATATAAATCTTGTTCACTTGGATCGAGAGTTAAGCTTAATATGTCATCATTGACCTTAAAATTAATAGTAAATCCTTCCATAATTAATTATGTAATTTATATTCAGAGCTATAAAATATGCACAAAACTGCACTGAGAGTAACAGACGTGTTTAGCTGGAAGTGCAAGAAATTCACACTTTCAGTGCACTCGACAGTGCCGTCTAAACTTAACGAGTTTTCGGTGCGCACTCAGTGCTACCCAGTGAAAAACGCTATAAAATTAGGAAATCTGTACGGAATCTCAAAAAAATTATTTACATAACTGACGGAGCAAAGCAACACTTTAAAAACAGATTCCAAATCTCAAATCTGCTGCACCACCTAGAAGATTTTGGTGTCGAAGCGGAGTGGCACTATAGTGCAACTTCCCATGGAAAAAGTGGATATGATGGTGTAGGAGCCACTTTTAAGAGAGCAGCTTATAGAGCAAGTCTTACGGCTAAACCAAAGGATGCTATTCTAACTCCAGAGGCATTATTTAAATGGGCAAAAAGTTACTTCAAAAATATTGAGACTTTTTATATCAGTAAGGTGGAATATGAAAAAATGAAAAGAAAATTAAACAAGAGGTTTGAATCAGCACTACCTGTACCAGAAATAATTAAAAACCACGCATTTCAAGTATTATCGGTTAATGAAATTTTCATGAAAAGATATTCAAATGCCACTGAAGGAAGACGTATAGTTTTAAAATGAGACAACCTGTAATTCAAGCCTAAAAATGCGATTTTGACATCTAAGCATTTAGATAGTGAGAGGCAAGGGGACTCACTCTAATCAAGCACCCCGAAGGGATCGGATTTCCGCTACGTCCACGCCGTCGATCCTGGGTGATGCTAAGCGCGGAATCAATCGTAAGTAGAGATAAAATCTCCGTATCACCAAATACTTTATTTTGGGTTTTCAACTCGACGGTTCCATATATTACAGACGTTCAAGTTCAACGTTATAAGGTTTAACAACATTGTTAGTATTCATGAATTTTTATGTAATGCTTCATTATATTGAAGAATAATACAATTGAATTTACAAATTTCGACTTCAATTTCGGAATAGACGACTTCGAAAACCCCCTGTACCGAGTTTCATCCGAAACAAATGATATTTCTGCACTTCGGTCGACCATATTGGAGCATTCATTTTAAAGTTTTAAATTTCTACTTCAGATTCGGAACCAGCGACCTCGAAAACTCCCCAGTATCGAGTTTCATAAGAAATAAGTGAGATTTCGACATTTCGGTCGGCCATGCTCGGTCCGCCATTTTGAATTTCTCAATTTCGACTTCAGAATCGGAACCAGCAACCTCGAAAAACTACTCAGTATACAGTATCATCCGAATGAAGTGTCACTTCTGCATTTTTTTTAAAGATATATACTTCATTTTTTATACTTTTTTTCATTCTCGGCGCTGCACCAGTCCGCCATTTTGAATTTTCACAAAACGCCACACGCCAATAAAAAGTAGACACTCCAACGAACATTTTAAGCCCTGGTTGGTTGAATTCTGTCAAAAAATGAAATGGGCAGAAGGGGACTCCGACACGCGGAGAATGCCCCATATATATATATATGTATATATATATTATATAAATATATATATATATTGTGTATTTTATATTTATTACATCAGTTATTCATTTTCAATATCCTTTTTTACAAAGGACCCCGCAGAATCCTTATGGGAAATGGCTCTCGGCTAATTTTTTTAAAGATTTGATATGTTGTAGTTCTCAACACGTAGAACAAAAGTTTCCATGGACCCAAGGTCCGATCACGGGTAGTTTTCGAGATACAGCACTCCAAAGTTGGACTTTTCGTACCTTATTGCAGCGTAGTGCGGGTGCAGTCGATGTCGATGTACGATGATGCTTACGATTAAAGTGGGTGTACAGGAGCTTGTTTGTTTGTTTGCGTGTGTGTGTGTGTGTGTGTGTGTGTGTGTGTGTGTGTCAGCAGAGATTAGGACCCCACGGTTCGTCACTCCCATAGTATTTTATGACTCCAAACCCTCTCTACTGTGTGTGTGTATGTGTGTGTGTGAGCGCGCGCGCGCACTATTCATAAATAATCTGAATATTCCGAGGATTATCTGGAAGTTCTCGGTCTGCGGCATCCAATGTGGTATTGAGCAATGACATGTCAGGGTATTTGATATTTCCCTGATGTCGTGCAAAACCTAGGTACCACAGAACGCTGGCAACGTGTGCACATGTACCTAGAGTACGAGCTCCAGACTGACACGTACAATAATATCCATTAATTGGCTCGTTAGGATTGTCAGCAGCATTCTCATCATCCCTATTATCGATCTCATATGAAATGAAAATCTGATGTCTTGTTGCATTACGAAATCTGGAATACAATCTAATTCTCAGAAAACCTGGCTCGTTGAAATGTTGATCAAGTTGAAATTCCTCATCATTATCTCTTAGTAGCTTATCTTGGATATATGAAGGTGCTAGGTTTATTTGATAAATGCCCACAGTCAAATCTTTCAGGTGATTCAAATCAAGTATAGGGAAATCTGCTATGTCACGATAATTGAGCCGTCTCCATTGGCCATTTCTTAGTCGCAAGTTATCTACCTCTACTCTCGCTTGTACGACGTTAGGAGTTGTCGATCTCTGTAGCATTTCTCTAGCAAGCTGAGGATCTGCATCTTGCATTTGGATAATAGGATGATACCTGTTTAGTATAGCTCCAGCTATGCGATAGAACCCATTAAGGTTTTTTGCGTGCTGCAGATTTATTGTTTGTGCTAAGAACTTGAAAACTGACCTCAAGTGGCCATTCCTTGCTTCGACTACCCAACGATTTTTTGTGACGATACGTGAATCATTCGCATCTTGCGTTGGAAGTTGCCTTTGTCCGCGTTCAAGCAGTGCAGGCATCTTGTGATCAATGCCTAAACGCTGGAGTAAGGGTATTGCATCACGATAACCTCTATCCACCAAAACGATGTCACCATTCTGAAACCAGCTTTGTAATGTTTCTGCATCTCTCTCAAACTCTTGACGAAGGATTTCGGCATCATTATTCTGAGCATCAGAGAAATAGGGACCAAAAATCGTTAGAATGTAACCATCGGGAGCTACAACTAAAGTTGGTTTAAGGAGATGTCGATTTTTGTGAACGGAATATGATTGACGCAATACCCGAAAATTGTTACTTTTATGTATATACGCGTAGGTACTGTCAATCACAGCGACAGCTCTTGGTTCTTCGGGTTGAGGATTATACAGTTCATTTGCAAACGCCGTCACATGCTGCATAATAAACTCTTGCCTTGTTATTGATTCGGGCCCAATGTTAGTCGGGACGAATCTCTGTAACAAAGATGTCCTAACATAAGCCACAACAGAACTGATAGTTTGTCTACTAGGATAATCAAAAATGATTTTGAGAAAATCGTCACTCAACCCCTGTCTTATCTTGCACAAGAAGATCAACAAATCCTTTCTACTGACGTATCTTAGTTTTCCATTTTGAAGTACAGGATCACAGTAAGTAAAAAGTTCTTCAAACTGTTGTTTATTGATTGGTGTTATACTCTGAAATTCCTCATCAGTTAAGTGATTTTCATCTATACCTCTTGTTCTATTTGCACCCACGTTTCTTAGTTGTTGTAAAAAAACTTGCAACTGTGGACCCTTGATAACATAAGGTCTGTTGATGAAACGTAGTGCAGGTAATAATATTTTCAAAAAATAGCCATTTTCATCCAAATGATTTTCACAACTCCTCACATTATCCGGTATATAGATATTTGTTTCTATGAAGACCTGAACTCTGCATTGTATTGATAATCTTCGTACATTATTTTGAGCATTACAAATGACGCAAGTACGGGATGCTGTTTGAGTCAAGACATTTAATCGTAGACAAGTAGGATCTGCCTCGATCATAGCCATTTCATCAATAATTGACCGATTACAGTTCATACACAACCTTGAATTATCATCAAGCTGTAAAGGGGGATGGTCAAACTCATTACGTCTTGTAATAACTATTTGGCGTTTATTTACGTTCTCATCACCATCCATACGAGCCAATTGACGAATATTGAACGGTCTATTACATGTATAACATAGCGGCCGTACTACGACAGCCATCTTTTCACTGGAGGGTGATGACGGTAAAGTGAACGGGAACTTTTTTTAAGTAAATTACCAATAACAAGTTTTTCTATTGGGACAATGAATCAATCTACATTCACCAGCGGATTATATTAACCAGAAGAAGTTATTCGTACTTGAAGGGATCTTACCTAAAAGTGAAGTATGATATGGAGGACGAAAAATGTTTCTTTTCTCAAGAAAAATATCTTGACTATGAGTAGAAGGGATGAACAATTTACAGTATAACAATGTATTAATATTGAAATAAGAAATCGCGGGTATATAAACTCGTTTATATAAAAACGTAATATAAAAGGTTTATATAAAAAAAGGTTTATATAAAACATTTATATAAAAGCGGTAATATAAAAACGTATATAAGTATACGTTTTTAAACCAATGTTATCGAGGCCCTAAGTCGTCTACAGATGATTTCGAGTCTCGACCTCAAAAAAACTCATGTTCGACCGTTAAACGCCGTATCGTCGTAGCGGTGATATTTCGACCACGGACCGTGGCGCCGTACGGAAAATCGGGCGACGACCGGCCCGATGACCGTATACCATACTTACAAGACAATACTATTATCCATTAATTAGATCATTAGTATTGTCTTAGAGATATTTTTCTTGAGAAAAGAAACATTTTTCGTCCTCCATATCATACTTCACTTTTAGGTAAGATCCCTTCAAGTACGAATAACTTCTTCTGGTTAATATAATCCGCTGGTGAATGTAGATTGATTCATTGTCCCAATAGAAAAACTTGTTATTGGTAATTTACTTAAAAAAAGTTCCCGTTCACTTTACCGTCATCACCCTCCAGTGAAAAGATGGCTGTCGTAGTACGGCCGCTATGTTATACATGTAATAGACCGTTCAATATTCGTCAATTGGCTCGTATGGATGGTGATGAGAACGTAAATAAACGCCAAATAGTTATTACAAGACGTAATGAGTTTGACCATCCCCCTTTACAGCTTGATGATAATTCAAGGTTGTGTATGAACTGTAATCGGTCAATTATTGATGAAATGGCTATGATCGAGGCAGATCCTACTTGTCTACGATTAAATGTCTTGACTCAAACAGCATCCCGTACTTGCGTCATTTGTAATGCTCAAAATAATGTACGAAGATTATCAATACAATGCAGAGTTCAGGTCTTCATAGAAACAAATATCTATATACCGGATAATGTGAGGAGTTGTGAAAATCATTTGGATGAAAATGGCTATTTTTTGAAAATATTATTACCTGCACTACGTTTCATCAACAGACCTTATGTTATCAAGGGTCCACAGTTGCAAGTTTTTTTACAACAACTAAGAAACGTGGGTGCAAATAGAACAAGAGGTATAGATGAAAATCACTTAACTGATGAGGAATTTCAGAGTATAACACCAATCAATAAACAACAGTTTGAAGAACTTTTTACTTACTGTGATCCTGTACTTCAAAATGGAAAACTAAGATACGTCAGTAGAAAGGATTTGTTGATCTTCTTGTGCAAGATAAGACAGGGGTTGAGTGACGATTTTCTCAAAATCATTTTTGATTATCCTAGTAGACAAACTATCAGTTCTGTTGTGGCTTATGTTAGGACATCTTTGTTACAGAGATTCGTCCCGACTAACATTGGGCCCGAATCAATAACAAGGCAAGAGTTTATTATGCAGCATGTGACGGCGTTTGCAAATGAACTGTATAATCCTCAACCCGAAGAACCAAGAGCTGTCGCTGTGATTGACAGTACCTACGCGTATATACATAAAAGTAACAATTTTCGGGTATTGCGTCAATCATATTCCGTTCACAAAAATCGACATCTCCTTAAACCAACTTTAGTTGTAGCTCCCGATGGTTACATTCTAACGATTTTTGGTCCCTATTTCTCTGATGCTCAGAATAATGATGCCGAAATCCTTCGTCAAGAGTTTGAGAGAGATGCAGAAACATTACAAAGCTGGTTTCAGAATGGTGACATCGTTTTGGTGGATAGAGGTTATCGTGATGCAATACCCTTACTCCAGCGTTTAGGCATTGATCACAAGATGCCTGCACTGCTTGAACGCGGACAAAGGCAACTTCCAACGCAAGATGCGAATGATTCACGTATCGTCACAAAAAATCGTTGGGTAGTCGAAGCAAGGAATGGCCACTTGAGGTCAGTTTTCAAGTTCTTAGCCTAATCTCTGCTGACAGCACGCAAAAAACCTTAATGGGTTCTATCGCATAGCTGGAGCTATACTAACACACACACACACACACGCACACACACACACACACACACACACACACGCACACACACACACACACACACACGCAAACAAACAAACAAGCTCCTGTACACCCACTTTAATCGTAAGCATCATCGTACATCGACATCGACTGCACCCGCACTACGCTGCAATAAGGTACGAAAAGTCCAACTTTGGAGTGCTGTATCTCGAAAACTACCCGTGATCGGACCTTGGGTCCATGGAAACTTTTGTTCTACGTGTTGAGAACTACAACATATCAAATCTTTAAAAAAATTAGCCGAGAGCCATTTCCCATAAGGATTCTGCGGGGTCCTTTTTGACATTCTTACAAATAATAGAGATATTAGAAATGTTGTCATTCTATATGCAATCATTCTATACAGAGGTATCAGCGATGCGCTATGCCGCGACAAGCCGCTGATTCGTACAATTTCTATCCTCCGTATCTCCGCGGGGGTGCATGATCGGACAGAAGTGTCCTATCTCATCCCCATCACCATCCCATCCCCTACCCTATCAGTATTTACCTGTGATTCTGGGACACCCTATATATTTATATGTCTGATCGTTTTGATGTCAGATGATTCACCCTATATAGTACGTACGCGAATGTTAGAAAGAGAAAAAAGATTATCGAAGAAAGAGTAACAGAAACAGAAGATCCTGTGATTGGCGACCACCAAGTCCGCGCATGCGCACTCATTTTGTGCCACGCCAACATCAAAGGTGCCGACAGAGAGTTGCGCTACTGTATATACTGTGCCGTAAACATCATCCGCCCAGTTTTATTACGGTGGGTGGAGCGAAGGCATGGATCCCTTGGATATTGGTTGGTGCAGATGCTCACCGGGCATGGCTGCTTTGGTGAGTATCTGCACCAAATTAAGCGGGAAGAGACACCGAAGTGTCACCACTGTGGTGCGAGGGAGGACACGGCGAAGCCGTTGGAGGATCTCTTGATGTCTCAAACTCTCCTTTAATTGATCCTTTGCTGAGTTTGAAAACTCATGGCTCAGTATTTCTAATATTTTTTGGAAAAGAATATTCTCGTCAAAACTTTTTAAATTTCTAGTTAAGTTGAAAAGCTTACCATTGGATCGTATACTCTCCATTATAAAATAAATTTAAAGAAATGTATTAAAAATACAAAGCCAAACTAGATGTAAATTTTAAAACTATCTATATACACAAAGTCAATACTAGACGTAATATTTCAACTATCCACTGACTGGCCTACATCAAGAGATGGTATTTTATCATTTCACTTCAATGCGGATTACAGCCGAAAGGGGATGAAGTGGGATGAGAAATATTCAGATCTTATAGTGCTACAAGTGACCTTCAATTTGGTGTAATTAATTATTTAATCAGTTTTAATAAAAAAACTATACAATATTTTTATTAGCGCATATATAAAAAATATGAAGCATAAACTTCGACAGGAGGTGAACAATTATATATTATTCAATACAATAGTTTTCCATTTTTTTTACATAAAATATAGTCCATTTGATGAGAATTGCACAGCAAAAATATTATTTCGAGTAAATATTCACCAAGAGCGAGAGAAGACAGGGTGCTAAATATTGGATGGAATTGCAAAGACGCTCTATACTCGTAATTTTACATACTGCTTAAAAATATATCTTAAGTAATTAAAAGTGCATTACTATATGGGGAATTTATTCGAAAATGAGATTTTATAAGTTATTCTAACAAATTCCACATTTCGTTGTTTGACGTTAATGTCCCGAATTACGCCCGTTCGTCCCACTATGCGCCGTGTCCTCCAAAATGTTATAGGAAATGACGTGTCTCTTCCCGCTCTAGTGAGGAAAATGGTAGAGGCGCCGGAGAATTGGTGGCGGTCTCTTTCTGCGAGACAGTCATGCTCGCGAAGGCTGCCGAAAGAGAGAGGGAGGAGAACGCAAGTGCCCCTCCCTCTCGGAGAAGAAGGGGAGGAGTGGCCCTCCGGCAATACGCTCGGCGGGACCCAGCTCCTTTCTAAGTCTCCCTTCTCCAGGGGACCACAGGGGGGCGGAGGGGGACATCTGCTCCTCATTGCACCGTGATCCTTAGGTAGGAGCGAGGATGCGTGGTGGTCCCGCATCCTCGCTACCCTAAGACCGGTCTGAGAGCGGTAGTGGAGGACCCTCCCTCCTTCACACTAGTGGAGGACGGAGGGCTCAGAGCGAGGAGAAGCCCTGGTAGAATGCGAATAGTGAACCCAGGGCCTCTCCGGTCAACTGCAGTGGAGGACCACCGTAGGATTTTAGTGGGTGCGAGTCCCACATAACCTCCTCCCCCTCCCTGGAGGGCGGAGGTATGCATAAGGCATTTCCCTACGTAAAAAAAAAAGCATCTCATGGTGGCATTCGCTGACCATGAATATTCACCAATTAATTTTGACACTAATATAACAAAAATGATAGAAATGGTAGAAAATTTACTAATAGAAAATATTAAAGAAGATAATGAGATATTAATTGAGCTTATTAAATTGTATCCATATATATGGGATGAAAAAGATCATGACCACAAAGATAATGACCATGATTTCTATCTTTTAGATTTTTTTCTTCTTCATCAATAACATGAAACCTATCATTTGTAGACTCAGACGTGTCCACATTAATGTATTCATCCTATCTATATTTAAGATTTGAATTTTTAACAAGGTTAGAGCACATCCGAATGAAATTTCTGAACCGTGAAATCTCGCTATCGCTTATATTCTAACCTTCTATCGCTTATATTTTTATTGTGCTTTTAAACTGGTCCTTATTCCTTATTCCTTATCTCTAATATTTGTTCTCTGTTCCTTATATTTTCTATTGTGCTTAGGCCTTTAGTCGTTCGATGTAACAATTGTGATGATTCAGAGTGCAATATTAAATTAAAGATATATTTTTGTACCACCTCAACCTCTCGTATCGCTTCAACCTCACGAATACGCTACAGTAATTGGTGACCGCATCGTTTAGCGAGAGGACACAGAAATCCGGACAAGTAACGTGTCACGGATTATAGGTGGCCAACGGCTGCGCTTTAAAAATAACGAAAGGGTATGCCGATTAATCGTTCACCCATACGAGATATTCAGAACCCGCCAACAAACCCACCAGGATCGGCTGACAAACAAAAGAAGATGGACGAAGGGTCGCAGACCGAACCATCAGCACCCAGCGGTAGGAAACAACAAGATCTCACAGCCAGGTCCATGGAGATACAGGCCGACGAATTTCGAAATGTTAAACTTCAAACATTTTTGGCGAAACCGTCCGAAATTGTGGTTCGCGTCCTTGGAATGCGAATTCACGGCCTATCGAGTGTGCTCGGATGACATTTAAGTATAGTGCTGTGGTCCGGCACTTGGACGAGCAAACCATGCTCGCCGTGGCTTACGTGCTAGAACAGCCGCCGGAAAAAGATAAATATATGATAAGTTAAAAAGTACAGATATGATAAGTTAAAAAGAACACTAATAGAAAGGTTTTCAGATTCCTTAGAAAAACAGCTTCGCACCCTAGATGGCATGGAATTGGGCGACAAAATGCCATCAGTCCTCAGGGAAATGCGAACATTGGCAGGCGCCAATGTCACGGACAGCATGCTACGCACATTGTGGATGTAACGATTGCCGAGGAGATTGCAAGAGCTACTAGCCATGCTGGATGACATCAATCTTGATAAACTGGCAGCCTGTGCGGACAAAGTACACAAAAGAGGAGGGACGCAAAACATTGTGGCGGCAATAAGCACACCCCAAAACGATATCCTTCAAGCCCTTAGCATGCAAGTTAGTAAGCTCACAGGCAATAGCAGCTATGAATAAAAATCAACGGCAATCCCGATCCAGCAGACGAACAAGATCTTCCACTCCGAACTGTCCCAAATATCCAAGTCAGCTAAAGCACGTATTGCAAATTCTGCGCTAAATATTCTGTTGACAAAACTCCGGCAGCAGTCGAGCACGGTCTACCGTCTCAATTAATGTCGGCAGAAATGTAACAGAAAACGAACAATCTGTACGGCATGATATGTTACAAATAATGCAAAAATTGTTGGCATAAAAACAGTAGAAATTGAGCATTGCGTTTTGACACAATATGTTAACAGAAACTAAATCAAAACTGAGCATAACATAACATCATGTGATATTGACAGAATATCGTCAGAAATCGAGTTTATTTGCAAACACGACTTGATGGCAAAAACGCGGCAGAAATTGAGCATGCACTGCCGTCTCACATAATAATAGCAAAAATGCAGCAGCAACATAGTATGGTTTAATAATATTGAGAAATAGTTTCTCCTTTTATCGCTAAGCGACGTATTGTTACACGATTTTTCTCGTATTCAAGTTTCTGCCATGAGCAAGATATAAAACATGTAAAGCGCGGTTAAAAGTAAAAGTAAGATCTTTTCATTAGCTTATATAACTTCTGATGCCATTTCAACAGGGAATTTAGAATACATTTATTTATTACTGCCTATTTGATGCAAAAAATAAAATTAATATAAATAGGAATTTTTATATAAATATTTGAAGTTTTATTAATTTAAATGTAATTATTTTATTATTATTTAATTACTCTAATTATGTGTGCAATTCTGAATATAATATGTATTATATTTATAAATGCAATTATCATCGTGCATAATTATTGTAATAAATTATAAGAGGAATTCTTCGGTTCTTATGCAGTTTTTATGCAATACTTATAATATTCAATTTTATTACATCTATTAAAATATTATTGTGTTCACTAGACGTGCTTTGTATTTGCCGTGTTTTCACTGTTACGATGTGATGGCAGGCCATGCTCGATTTCTGCTGCGTTTCTGCTGTCAGTACCTGATATGTCAGATCGTGCTGTATTTTTGCCTTTTTCTACTGTTATGCCGTGACAGCACATCATGCTCGATTTCTGCTGCATTTCTGCCATCAATGTTCAACATGGTAAATTTTGCTCGATATTTGCTACGTATTTGCTGTTATGATAAAATAATAAATAACGCTTGATTTTTGCTGCATTTTTACTGCCATATTACATCGGCAAAATGTGTTGTCAGAAACTAAGCTTAATGGGGACGCAGCGGATCGGAATCTGCTGCAAAGTCATGATTGAATTTGCTGGCATACTGCTGGCATACTGCTGGCATTTTGCTATCTGGGGTAGCAAATCTAGAGAATGTGCAGGACTTTGTTACTACCACACCAATGATTTAAAGAAAAGGCATGGAAGTGTCAAAAACCGTGCAATGCAACATACCCACTAGCAATCCAGGAAAACAATAAAGACCGTCAGCAATAGGAGCCTGCTCTGACGGCGACAGTCAACAACGTAGGCTCCACATCATCGATCAAAAAAGTCAGCTACGCTTTCTCATCGACACTGGGGCGGACATCTCATTACTGCCCAGGTCTTACAATGCGGTAAACCATCATCAATACAATTATATGTAGCAAACAGTGCTCCTATTAAGACTCTCTCCTATGGAGAGAGAGTGCTTACGGTAGACTTCGGACTCCGTCGATCCATTACATGGACATTTTGTGTCGCGGACGACACCCATTATTGGCGCAGATTTCTTATATTATTTCAACATTTCTGTCAATCTGCAAAAAAGATGCATAAAAGACGATACAATGAGACTGGAATCCGTAGGACTGTCCACCAAAACATACAACACCATTTCCACGGTAAGACCAAACCATTTCATATTATCATTTTATAAAGTATTGGCTGAATTTCCAGAGTTGACAAGGCCAGCGCAACCGCCACGACTGAAACTACAAGGAGTATACCATCATATTCGAACAGAAGGATCACCCGTGGCGTAACAGTTTCGCCGGCTACCACTTGAAAAATTAAACATCGCCAAAACCGAATTTACTTACCTCATCGAAGCAGGTATCTGTAGACCGTCTAGTAGCTCGTGGGCTTTACCACTGCATATCGTCGCGAAGAATATACCAGGAGCTTGGCCCCATTGGGGATTATAGAGGTTTAAACGCCGTAACGGCCGTTCCCGACCGCTACCCGTTGCCTCACATACAGGATTTTACGCACGGACTCCAAGGAAAAACCATTTTTTCAAAACTGGATTTGGAAAAAGCGTATTACCATATACCCGTCCTCAGAAGACGTACCTAAAACAGTGGTTACAACCCCATTTGGGTTATTTAAGTTCTTGGCAATGCCATTCGGTTTGAGAAACGCAGCACAATCGTTTCAACGATTAATGAACTCAATTTTTCAGAATCTCGATGTCTATTGCTATGTGGATGACATCCTAGTGGCCTCCGAATCCCAAGAGCAGCATCTACAGCATCTGCGCGAAGTATTTAGGAGACTGCAAGCCGCAGGACTATCAATCAACATCTCAAAAATGTGTCTTAGGGACTGAACAAATCGAGTTCCTCGGATATTTGGTCTCAAGTCGAGGCGTTCAACCACTACCAAATAATGTAAAGACTATTTTAGAATTCCCAAAACCTAAAACGGTCGTTAAGCTTCGCAGGTTCTTAGCGATGCTTAACTACTACCGAAGATGCATTAAAAACGCTGCAAGTGAGCAAGCCATACTTAACGAGTACCTGAAAAATTCTAAGAAGAACGACAAGAGACCAATCCAATGGACGCAAGAAGCAGATAGTGCGTTTGAAAAATGCCTACACAGCTTAGCAAACGCAGCTACATTGACACACTCACAAGGAGAAGCACCGTTGTTTCTCACCGCGGACGCATCAAGCACTGCCATTGGAGCTACCTTAGAACAAAAGGAGTAAAAGGAGAGAGACAACCTTTGTTATTTTTTTCTAAAAAAGGGAAGAACACTCACCATTCGAACAGAATACAAGCCGCTGACCTTCGCGTTCAAACAAAAAGCCGAAAAAGCGTCTCCAAGACAAGCTAGGCAATTAGACTTCATAAGTCAATTCACGACGGACATCATCCATTTAAGCGGCTCAGAAAATATTGCAGCAGATACACTTTCACGAATGCAGTGGATTGCCCGATCATGGTTAGCACGGAAGAGTTGGCCGAGGCCCAACATAATGATGACGAACTGCAAACCATCGTAAACGGAAACACATCTCTAAAATTAAGACCATTCGCTCTCACCGGATTACAACACCCGCTGTATTGCGAATGCTTCGAGGAAGCCATCAGACCATATATACCCAAAATACTGACAAGGAGAGTACACGGTTGACTCGTCACCGATTTTGATCTCCTTTTTTCTGGTGAATTTATATTAAAAAAAAATTGATCCGTGTTCGAGTTTTTCGTCCAATGCGCGTTGTAACAATATTTTTTTAAATGTGAAATTTAGAGGATCGTTATAAGGCCTAAAAAAAACACATTTTCGATCCTGCTAGCGCAGCAGGAGAGAACAGAGATAGTAATCCAGGGATACCAGGTTCAAAATCTGGGTTGTCTTTTTTTAAATGTATTATTTATTATATAAAAAATAAATATAAAGTGTAGTAAAAAGAAATCCATTATTTTTGCATTAAATTGAAGGCTTTATTTAGCATAGTCAGAATGATCCGATTTATCAAATATGCACCGTTTTGTTCGATAACTTGTTGCCATTTTGAAGGTAATTTCATTATGCTTCTCTCATAGAAACCCTCGTCCCTATTGGCAAAAAACTGGGACAGTCGATTTTCACAAGCTTCTCTTGAGGCGAATTTTTCACCAGCAAAATCATTCGCCATAGACAGGAACAGGTGGTAATCACTTGGTGCCAGGTCCGGACTATAAGGTGGATGCATAAGAACCTCCCAACCAAGCTCCCGGAGCTTCTGGCGAGTCACTATCGATGTGTGTAGTCTGGCGTTGTCCTGATGGAACACAATTCCTCTTCTATTGGCCAAAGCTGGCCGCTTCTGGGCGATTGCTTCCTTCAGACGGTCCAATTGTTGACAGTACAGGTCCGAATTAAGAGTTTGGCCGTAGGGGAGCAGCTCATAGTAGATGATTCCCTGCCAATCCCACCAAACACACAGCAAAACCTTCCTGACCGTCAATCCTGGCTTGGCCACTGTTTGCGCCGGCTCACCGCGATTCGACCACGACCGTTTTCGCTTGACGTTGTCGTAAGTGACCCATTTTTCATCACCAATAACCATCCGCTTCAGAAATGGGTCGATTTTGTTCCGATTCAGCAGCGATTCGCAGATGGAAATTCGGTCCATAAGGTTTTTTTGCGTTAACTCGTGTGGCACCCATACATCGAGCTTCTTTTTGTATCCAGCCTTATTTAAGTAGTTCCAAACGGTTTTTTGTGCAATGTTTAGCTCCTGGGCAATCGAAACAGTACTTATGACGGTCGGACTCGACGATTTCCATTATTTTATCGACATTTTCGACAATTGGCCTTCCAGAGCGTGGTCCATCTTTGACATCAAAATTACCGGAACGGAATCGACGAAACCAAAATTGCGCGTGATTGGCAGTTACAGTATCAGGACCATAAACATTATTCAGCCGCCTGGCTTGCGTTTTCGCCTTTATTGAAGAAAAACTGTAAAATATGGCGTATTTTCTCTTTGCTGGTGTCCACCTTTGACGCGCGCTCAAACAATACTGACAAGGAAACCTCTCGAAGTGGAAAATTCTGATTTTAATGAAACTTTACACACATGTAGGAGGGGTCAATACATGAATTTAGAAATTTAAAGTTGGTGCCATAAAACGATTCTAAGGGGTGAAATCACCCTTCATATATAGAGCGGTTGTTTACATTTCTCGATATATCTCGAAAACTATTGAAGATATAAAAAAATGTTTTATATAAAAGTTTCATGGTAAAATCATCTCTATTTAACCAGTTTAACAAAATTTTGAAAAAAAATTTTTTGAACAATATTTTTTCCAAAATTTTGGAAAAAAAATTTTTTTCCAAAATTTTGTTAAGATATTTAAATAGAGATAATTTTACCATAAAACTTTTGTATAAAACATTTTTTGATATCTTCAATAGTTTTCGAGATATATTGGAAAAAGTAGAGTAAAAAGTCGCTCTATATATGAAGGATGGTTTCACTCCCCTTAGAATCGTTTCTTAATAGCAATTGAACATTTCTAAATTTATCTATTTACTTTTCTTCTCCCCACATGTGTGTAATATTTCATCATAAGAACATCTTTCAGCACATTAATAATTTTGAAAAAATAATTTTTTGCATCTATTATAATAAAAGAATATTTATCGCATTATAATATGAGAAAGAAAAGTTTTATTCTGAATTATGCTTATAATTCTTTAAATATTCTAATAGTTTTAGCACCAATTAAAAATTTCTCTATTTATTCTAATATGTCTAATATGTTTTAATATGTGCCGATATATATACAGGGTGTCCCATTATAAAACATCCAGTCGAATATTTCGAAAACCAAGCCCGGGAGAGAAAAATTTTTCAGACAAAAGTTATTTGGTTTCGAGGGACCCATAAGATGATACCATTGGTTTGACCTTGAAGAATTATTTGAAAGTTACATGAAAGTCGTCTCAATTTTTTTAAATGGCATCCCCTATTTTTTATTACATATTCTTGTAGCTGACTTCAAGAGCTTTCCAAAACACTATAATAAAGTATTTTTTTATTAAGTATTTTCTGAGTTATAAAGCTTGAAATAATTTCATAATTTTACATAAACTGTAAAATATCTCGTAAAATATTTACTTTTCGATGACCTTACCTCAATACTTTTATGCACAGAATAATGAGAGGAACCAATTGGTGTCAAGAAAACACATAGTTGTTTTTAAGAAAAAATATGCAATTTGTAACTAACAATTACATATTTTTTCTTAAAAACAACTATGTGTTTTCTTTACACCAATTGATTCCTCTCATTATTCTGTGCATAAAAGTATTGAGATAAGGTCATCGAAAAGTAAATATTTTACGAGATATTTTACAGTTTATGTAAAATTATTATTTCAAGCTTTATAACTCGGAAAATACTTCATGAAAAAATACTTTATTATAGTGTTTTGGAAAGCTCTCGAGGTCAGCTACAAGAATATGTAATAAAAAATAGGGGATGCCATTTAAAAAAATTGAGGTGACTTTCATGTAACTTTCAAATAATTCTTCAAGGTCAAACCAATGGTATCATCTTATGGGCCCCTCGAAACCAAATAACTTTTGTCTGAAAAATTTTTCTCTCCCGGGCTTGGTTTTCGAAATATTCGACTGGATGTTTTATAATGGGACACCCTGTATATTTTTTTTTTTTTTTAATACGTAGGAAGAGAAAATGCTTTACGCACACCTCATATCGGCCGGTCCGACAGGGTAGTGTGGGACTCTCCTTATACAAGTATACCCACTAAAAACTCTCCCTTGATAAATCTCTTTCATTCTTATAGAAGATTACATTATCCAAAATTTTCCATAATTATCTGATTAAACCAAATAAAAGTAATAATTACGTGTGAAGAAATCCCATGTGGCAGACAGAGTGCATTAATGCTATGGTTGGTGATATTTGTTATAAGAGCTATTGCATCATATATTTATTTTTTTTATATTTTTATATTTTTTTTTATATTTATATATTTATATATTTTTTTATTTATTTTATTTTTTATATATTTTATTTTATTTTATTTTTTTTATATATTTTTTATTATTTATTAAAAAATTTTTAAAAATGTTTAAAAATTTTAAATAAATAATAAAAAATATAAAATAAATATAAAAAAATATATAAATATATAAATATAAAAAATATAAAAAAAATATATGATGCAATAGCTCTTATAACAAATATCATCAACCATAGCATTAATGCACTCTGTCTGCCACATGGGATTTCTTCACACGTAATTATTACTTTTATTTGGTTTAATCAGATAATTATGGAAAATTTTGGATAATGTAATCTTCTATAAGAATGAAAGAGATTTATCAAGGGAGAGTTTTTAGTGGGTATACTTGTATAAGGAGAGTCCCACACTACCCTGTCGGACCGGCCGATATGAGGTGTGCGTAAAGCATTTTCTCTTCCTACGTAAAAAAAAAAAAAAAAATATATATATCGGCACATATTAAAACATATTAGACATATTAGAATAAATAGAGAAATTTTTAATTGGTGCTAAAACTATTAGAATATTTAAAGAATTATAAGCATAATTCAGAATAAAACTTTTCTTTCTCATATTATAATGCGATAAATATTCTTTTATTATAATAGATGCAAAAAATTATTTTTTCAAAATTATTAATGTGCTGAAAGATGTTCTTATGATGAAATATTACACACATGTGGGGAGAAGAAAAGTAAATAGATAAATTTAGAAATGTTCAATTGCTATTAAGAAACGATTCTAAGGGGAGTGAAACCATCCTTTATATACATATATAGAGCGACTTTTTACTCTACTTTTTCCAATATATCTCGAAAACTATTGAAGATATCAAAAAATGTTTTATACAAAAGTTTTATGGTAAAATCATCTCTATTTAAATATCTTAACAAAATTTTGGAAAAAAATTTTTTTTCCAAAATTTTGGAAAAAATATTGTTCAAAAAATTTTTTTCAAAATTTTGTTAAACTGGTTAAATAGAGATGATTTTACCATGAAACTTTTATATAAAACATTTTTTGATATCTTCAATAGTTTTCGAGATATATCGAGAAATGTAAACAACCGCTCTATATATGAAGGGTGATTTCACCCCTTAGAATCGTTTTATGGCACCAACTTTAAATTTCTAAATTCATGTATTGACCCCTCCTACATGTGTGTAAAGTTTCATTAAAATCAGAATTTTCCACTTCGAGAGGTTTCCTTGTGAGTCAAGCAATCACAAAACTGTCTCAGAAGTGTTTTTAGTACGAAATCTATAGGGAATTGCCTATAAAGGAGTTGAAGAATGACGAGGTAATTAAAATATATTACTTACTAATTTACGAACACTCAGTATAATTGCAAAAAAGTAACACAAAAATTATATACAATATTTACAGTTTTAATCTAGAGACCCTATCTCTATTTAATGGAACACCGGGCAACTTTGCGAAAAAGTTCGCACGGAACAATGTTCGAAATACAAAATCGTTCGCGTGTTATTGACTCGGACGTTCGAGAAGGTCTGGCTGTTAAATTTTTAAATTTTCTAAAAATCCGAGTCATTTCTAAATCCGGAAATTCTCTCTAGCGCCGGATGCTGGTGTCGCTCGTGTGGCGCTGTTGTCGTTCGTCCAGTGTGTGAGGAGTCGCTACAAATCTTATCTTTCTAACGCCATCTAGCGTAACCCGATTGCACTTATACAACGCGAGATACAGATTACTAAAGCCATCTATTGGAAAAATAATGGATTTCTTTTTACTACACCTAATATTTCGCAAATACTTATTGTTGAATATGCACATTTATACATTTTTGAAAATATTTTTAAATAATGTGTTAGAGAATACGCTCTTTTCATAACTTTACAAAGACAGGATTTTCTACCTGCTTTAGGGATCTCCGGATGTAACTGCCGAATTTTAAAGCACAATAACGAGTGGACTACCTCATTACCTACAGTATTATTAGGATTAAGGACGGCATACAAGGAAGACGTCAAATGTTCAACCGCAGAACTAGTATACGGTACAACGTTGAGAGTACCGAGAGAATTTTTTGAGGACGTGGCGCAACCAAGTACTCCCGAACTTTTCGTCCAAGACCTTCGCGAACGAATGAGAAGAATTCGCCCTAGGCAAACCGCACATCACGGGAGGAGGACGACGTTTACGCATAAGGACCTCCAACAGTTTACACATGTATCCTCAGGTATGATACAGTGAGTACGCCCCCTGCAACTTCCATACTTAGGGCTATATGAGATCTTGGCATGGATAAATGCATATATGTAATACTCCTATATTGCTAATAGAGCTTCGACGACGGTGCAAACACTACGGCGCAGACATATATGAGCCTCTCTTTCTTCTCGAGTATTACAGCTTTGTGCGCATGCGTTGACTTTTCTTAGACGACCAATGGAATCGTCACTCGAAATGGAATCGTAAACCGCATTAGAAGAGGAGGGGATTAACAACCGCCCCAGCGACGCTTTACCACATGCGCATAGCGCTGCAGAACTTCAGAAGAAAGAGAAACGAATATACGTCTGCACCGTAGTATTTCCACCTCTTCCACTCATTGCTCAGATAGGATACTAGCAATATAGGAGTATTACATATATGTGAATAAATGAGCGACTCTACACCATCCTCATCAATGGAAGAACAACCAATATATCCACAAAAAGAAACTCAAACCTGCTCATTTACCTATTTTAGATTTACTTGTTTCAGACATTGTTTCAGAGATATGAGCGGAACCTTCACCTACCCATCCAACATCAGGAACACACCTGAGGACGCAATCAACCAAACATGTAACATTTGGATAAAAATAAGGGTGCGTTCCGAGTTACGCATTAAGCGCGTAGACTACATAGAAAGTCGTTCCGATTAAATCAATGCGCGCATTGAAAGCGCTTTGGTAGCGCTGAGGATTCCCTAGATTGTACTACACGTACTGAATTCTTACGCTCTTTTTCAGCGCATTGACTGCTTCTATTTCGACTTGAGGCAGTTGATGCGGCTGATGCGTTTATGCAGTCTATGCGCGCATTGGTTAAATCGGAACGACTTTCTATGTAGTCTACGCGCTTAATGCGTAACTCGGAACGCACCCATAGAGATATTAGACCGCAAGAAGCCGAATCTCGCGATAGAGGCTAAGAGAGAGACTAACGAGAAGAAGAGGCATTTTCGGCTTCGAAAAGAAAAATGGATCAGAAAAGCGAAGAATTATATGAGTTTCCTGTGATATTAGAAGAGACTAATGAAATGGGCGACAGGAAGCGCTTCGAAACCGTTCCGAATTACCAAAGCGCTCCATGCGCATTGACAAAACGGAACGATTTCGAAACGCTGCGCAGCAGTAATGCGGTCTAAGCACTTAATGCGTAACTTGGAACGCACCCTAAGAGGGGAGTGTGGGAGCGCGTACGATAATATGGAGAATGAACTGTACGATTTTATGTAACAATTAACAATTTATTAAACTATGGTACAATAGAAGGCACGTCGTTACTCGTTGGCGGTCTAACACGAAGTCTTTCTGAAATCTTTCTGAATCTCCCTTCCGCTGCTTCCGCGGTGGCACTGCTGCCAACCTGACATCTGCAGCTTGTCCGGAGTCATCTAGTGTTTCTGGCCGCTACATCACTCCCCCCGGAGCGACCGAACTAGGTTGCGAAACGGACGGTACGTCCACTCGGTCCAGCTCCCTGATTGGTGGAGGCGCTCGGCTGAGGCTGTAGCTGTGGCTCTGCCATTTGTGTTTCTTCTATGAAGGCCGGCTTAAGTCGCTCAGTGTGGACTTCCATGGGTTGGCCTTTGTAAGAGATCCTGAAAGTAGACTCATTAGTGCGTCTAATTACGGGAAAGGGACCTTCGTACGGACAATCAAGAGGTCTCTTCACTTCGTGTACTCGTAGGAAAACATGTGTGCATGTGGATAATTTTGGATAAATGAATGTTTTCGGAATCGAATGGTGTTGTGTTTGGCTTGGCTGGATGGTTTTTATGTATTCCCTTAATTGATTAGCAAATAGCTGCGGGTACTGTAACGGCTGGCTCGGGATGAAGTATTCCCCTGGAATGCGTAGAGTCGTGCCGTACACCATCTCAGCTGCCGATGCTTGGATGTCCTGCTTCAGGCTTGTCCGCAATCCTAGTAGGACCAATGGCAGGATTTCCGTCCAGTTTTGGTTGGTATGGTAACGTATTGCTGTTTTGAGTGAGCGGTGCCATCTTTCCACCATTCCGTTTGACTGTGGGTGGCATGCCGTAGTCCGGATTCGCTTCGCTCCTATTAACTGAGTTAGTGTTTCGAATATTATTGATTCGAATTGCGTGCCGCGGTCCGTCGTGATGACTTCGGGTGTACCGAATCGCGCTACCCACGCGGTTATAAAGTTTTTGGCTATAGTGTGTGCAGACGTGTCTGCAATGGGGATTGCCTCAGGCCATCGAGTCGTGCGGTCGATGATGGTGAGGTAATACTTGTATCCGTTTGATACTGGCAGCGGTCCCACTATATCCATGTGGATATGTTCGAATCTGTCATTCGGTACCAGGATATGCTGTGGCGCTGGTCGATTGTGTCGTGATATCTTCGCTCGTTGACAGGTGA
The DNA here is from genome assembly GCA_901521435.1 of Crematogaster levior. Lineage (NCBI taxonomy): Eukaryota > Metazoa > Arthropoda > Insecta > Hymenoptera > Formicidae > Crematogaster > Crematogaster levior. The sequence continues at coordinate 549,252 of CABEGB010000546.1, read as the reverse complement.
GACATGTTTTTACCCATTCGGTAATGTCTGTGTTGGCGCTTGGCCAATGAATCGTTGAGTGATTGTCTTCTTGGTTGCTTTTGTTCCCGGATGGGAGAGGTTATGTACCGTGTCGAATATCCTTTTACGTAATGACGCTGGTACATATATGCGTATGTTTTCAGAAACATCACAGAAAATTGTCTTTTCTGGGTCGTCCAACCGTAGTGGTTTGAGCGTGAGTGACGTCGGGTTTTGCAACAATGTTTGCAATTCTGCGTCCGTCCGTTGCTCTCTTGCCAATTCGTCGGTGCTGACGATGACCGGCATGTTGATTGCCTCGACTCTCGAGAGGGTGTCCGCCACTGTATTGTCCTTCCCTGCAATATATTTGATATCCGTTATGAATTGGCTCAAGAATTCAAGTTGGCGTATTTGTCTTGGCGACGCTTTGTCTGGCCTTTGACTGAATGCGAAGGTAAGCGGTTTTTGATCCGTAAAGATTGTGACTTGTCGTCCTTCAATCATGTATTTGAAGTTTTTCGTGGCTTCATACATCGCCAGTAATTCCCTGTCGTAGGCGCTGTAGTTTGCTTGTGCTTTGCTTAGCTTTCTCGAGAAAAAGGCTAGTGGTTGATACTGATCGTTAATTTTTTGTTCTAGTACGGCACCGATTGCGTGATCTGAGGCGTCCGTCTTGAGTACGAGAGGTGTATTTTCTGCAGGATGGCTAAGCAGTGTCGCTTCCGCCAGTTGTCTTTTGCACTCTGCAAACGCGTGTTCCGAGGTGCTGCTCCAATTGATTGGACTTTTGTCCTTTCTTTTGTTTCCTGCTGTCAGGTTGTAGAGTGGTGTCTGGATCTGCGCTGCCCGGGGTAAGAACCTCCTATAAAAATTAATCATTCCTAAGAAACGTCGTAGTTGTTCTACGGTCTGTGGTTTCTTATATCGCAGTATTGCTTCCACTCGTTCGTTGCTTGGCTTAGTTCCTTTGCTTGAAATTGTACAACCTAAGTATTTAACCTCTTTTTGAAAAAATGTACATTTGTCTATATTAATAGTTAAACCAAATTCACGTAATTGGGTAAATATCTGTTTTAGATGCTGTTGATGTTCCTCTTCGGATTTCGATGCGACCAGGATGTCATCTATATAACAGAAACAGAAATCCATCCCTCGCAGCACTGTGTCCATAAAGCGTTGGAAGGTTTGTGCCGCGTTACGTAGTCCAAATGGCATGGCGTTAAATTCATATAGCCCGAAGGGCGTTGTTAATGCTGTTTTTTGTCTGTCTTGTTCAGCAACCGGAATTTGATGGTATGCTCTCACCAGGTCGAGCGTGCTGAACGTGCTACAGCCATGAAGTTGCTGCGAAAAGTCTTGGATATGCGGAATAGGATACTTATCAGGTACAGTTACCTTATTTAATTGACGGTAGTCACCGCATATTCGCCATTTACCATCTGCCTTTTTGACTAGGTGCATCGCATTGGACCATTGTCCTTTGCCTGGACGGCATGTACCAGCTTTTATCCAGCGTTGAATCTCCTGTTTGGCGAACTTCAGTCGTCCTGGAGAAAGTCGTCGTGGGCGATCTGAGACAGGTGGCCCCTTTGTCTGTATGACGTGTTCCACCGCGTGCCTTGGCGTTCTCAGTGTCACTGGGTGAGTAATATCTACGAATTCCCGTAGTAGCTGTCGGCATGGTACTGTGTTATTGATAATTGAAACAGATTGAATTTTCTTATAACTAATTTTTCCCGTTGTGTGCAGTTTTGTAATTCCGTCGACTAGTCGTCTGCCACGGAGATCTACCATTAAGTTGTAACGGTAGAGGAAGTCTGCGCCCAAAATAGGCTGTTGGACCTCCGCTATGATAAATCTGCACGTCAGGCTACGTCTAAGGTCTAGGTTTAACTCTAAGGTACGTTCACCGTACGTTTTAATTTTTGTGCTATTTGCTGCGTATAAATTAATATTTACACTTCCCCCGCTTTGCAGGGCCCACCGACAAGGGAGAACGGAGACGTCTGAGCCTGTGTCGACGAGGAACGTTGCTCCGCTACGTCGGTCCTTAACTAGGAGGCGGCGTTGACTGTTGCCCGCGAGCGCGTTTACCTCCGTCAGCGCCCGGGCGTTCAGTTTTCCGTCTGAGTTAACGCCGGTTTAAATGTACACGGTTTCGCGCACTTTGTCGCGTTATGCTTGAACTTGTTGTGATAATAGCAATAGTTAGAATTATAACTGTTCGTGTTTTTATTTCCGTTACCTGACTTCGAACGTCCTCGGGAATGTGACCGGCCGCGATAATAACGACTATTGTCCCGATTATGTGAGCGTCCTTGGCGCACTTCTAACGATAGTTTTTGTACCATCTCGCGTAGTTCGCGTATTTGTGTTGTTACCGTTTGCTCTTGAGCAGGTACGGCAGCGGTCGTCTTAACGACCTGTATTGCCGTTGGTTTGATTATTTCGACAACCTTGTCAGCCATTAGCGCTAGGCTTCCGAGGTCATCCGCGGAACTGACCGTTAGAATTCCACGCGCGGCTTCCGGTAATTGGTCGAGAAACAGGCTGCGAATTACTGTATCTGTACACTGGCCTCCCGCGAGGCGCCTTAGGCGTTGTAAAAAATGCGATGGTCTCTCATCGGCGATTTCCTGGCCCCGGAGTAGCTTCCGAAGCTTCGACTCCTGGGTTTCTTCGAAGGAGTTTATAATACGCGCTTTCACCTCCTCGTATTTGTGCGTATGAGGTGGATTAGCAATTAAGTCCGCGATGAACGGTATGATTGATGAATCCAAATTCGTCAACACATACCTGAATTTTGTTTCATCGTTCGAAATTTTTTGAAGCGCGAACGTGGCTTCGGCTACCTGGAACCATTGGGCTGGCATCTCCTTCCAGAACGGTTGCGGGAGCTTCACGTGCCGCGTGGTCACGAGCACAGCTTCACCGGCGAACGCCTGCTCCGTTGCTAACCAGGTCGGCGTGTGTAGTCGGCTGGGCCTCTGATCCTCGGCTGCTGCACCCGCGGGCGCATCGTCGAGCGTGGCCAACACCGGGCGATTATCATCCGCACTGCCTGCCGCGCGGGGCGGGGAATGTTCGGTAGGCATTCTCGGCGAATATCCTTACCGTCTGGCGAACCCACACTGTAGGCTCCGCACGTCCCAGATCTCGCGTGCTCCGATTACTGCACGCTCCGTTTTTCGCGCGTTTGAATTTTCGTCGCTCCGATTTCGTACGCTCCGATTTCGTGCTCCGGTTTTGTACGCTCCGGTTTCGTGCTCCGGTTTTGTACGCTCCGGTTTTGTGCTCCGGTTTTGTAACGCGGATCTCGTCGATCACGTCGGGCAGGTCACCAGTTGTGGGAGCGCGTACGATAATATGGAGAATGAACTGTACGATTTTATGTAACAATTAACAATTTATTAAACTATGGTACAATAGAAGGCACGTCGTTACTCGTTGGCGGTCTAACACGAAGTCTTTATGAAATCTTTCTGAATCTCCCTTCCGCTGCTTCCGCGGTGGCACTGCTGCCAACCTGACATCTGCAGCTTGTCCGGAGTCATCTAGTGTTTCTGGCCGCTACAGGAGTACTCTGGCAACTCGACGATTTTCACTAGATCCGTCCAATTGGCTCGAATCCATCCAACTCGATTGGCCATCGCGAATCGCCAAATAAGACACGGAGACCACTATCTAGAGAAAGTCTATGATCTTCTTGATCTCTCGTTTGAATAGTCAATTAGTCGTTCGATGTAACAATTGTGATTCAGAGTGCAATATTAAATTAAAGATATATTTTTGCACCACCTCAACTTCTCGTATCGCTTCAATCAACTTCACGAACACGCTACAAAGTTATGCATACGCAAATTACGCCACATGTGACGGCACCCTCGGCACACTAAACGACGTCCCGCGGTTCAAGATAAGATAAGATGAATTCTTCGTTAATAGAAATCGCGAGTAATGAGTCTTGAATTGAAACCGATTAAACTGATCCGCGGTTCGCAATATTTTTTCCTTCACAGGTGCTACCTCGGTGTACCTGCAGAGGTGCTCTCCTTTGTTGTTTTCGGTCAACCTGCTTACACAGGCTTTACCGGGGATTGGCGAGAGCTGTCGTCACAGAGGGATTAAGTGAAAGAATAAAGTTAGTTGAAGTGAATTATTTATTGCAATTTGAAAACTCAAGAATACGTTATTAAGTAAGGATAATAGCAGTATTAACAAAATTACATGAAATATTCAAATTAAAGACATCTGTATAAAATGTTCAATAGGCATATGAAATATTCAATCAATAAACAATAAGCACATGAAATATTCGATTCAATAAAAGGGTTAACAATAATAATTGACACAGGGTAATTATAAAATATTTTATTTCTTCAGGCAGAGACAAGTTGCTAGCGCAAAAGTAAAAGAGAAAACGAGAGATACTAATAGAAATAAAATTATCGAATAAAACAAATGAACAGTTATAATAATAAAGGAAAGCTTTTGTTGGAAATAGAAATACATGAATTTAAAATGTTGATTTAATTATTTAGAAGATCCAATTATAGTGACTGAAAGAAATATCCGAGATAATTCCAATATTTATCATTATAAGGGAGAAAACGGAACCACGGCCCTCAACCTAGCTCTGCTAGAGTTTTTGGGATCCGCAGTCAAAGGAAAAATCAGGAAGGAAAAACAACGGCCCTCAACCTAGCTCTGCTAGAGTTTTTGGTACACGCCGATTTCCGGAAGGGTGTTAGATCCGCGGTCCTCAACCTAACTCTGCTAGAGTTTATTGGACTCGCGTCAAGAAGGGGGTTAGTAGACCTTAAAGATTCAAACGGAAATGAAAATTGTTACTAGTAGTATTTTTAAAACTCTATGGAGGTATGTAAAAATTTAGTGTATAAATTCTTTTGAAAGAATCTAGCAACTTGTTTTATTCTCCTGCCACTTTTCAGCTGTAAGAAATTTTATTATTAAAAGGATTGAGGAAAGGGTGATTGTAATAATCATAAAGTAAATTCTTAAAGTAAATGAAAAGCAAATTCAAAACCTGGATGTAAAATTTCAATGATTTGAATAGTTCAAGTTAATTAATAGCAAATAGATTAATTATTGTAACAAGGAATTATTTACGTCAACAATTGATGAGAACTTAATTTTAAAATCAACGCAAAATGCTAATGGAAATGACTTAGTATATAGTAAATTAAACTGTTAATATATAACTTGGTATGGTAATTTTAATTTCTGTCAAAGTTATATGAAACATATGAAGGTGTTCAAAATTCAAATTTATTGTTCAAATATTTAAATATGAATATATAATTATGGTTCAAATCGCAAAATTATATTAATTTCGATTCACAATAAAATATTGAAGCACAAGACGATTAGATTATAATTAATTACTGAACATGTATGAACCTTTTCTAAAATTTATTGATATTATAACAGGTATGCAAATTCGGAGTGAAATATAAAGCTAATTGAAATATTTTTTTTTAAAGCGATAATATTCGATAAAATTGCAATAGCAACAGCATCAATGGTTCATAAATGTTCCGTAGTAAAATTTCAATGTTGAGTTACAATATAAGAGTTACAAAATTTTCGAGCGTTCAAATATATTTTTCCAACGATCTGTCACAATAGTTGATTAAATTAACAATAAAAGAATGCGCAACAATTCTCTAAATATGATCCCATGGTGGTAGTTTAATAAAATAATAAGTTCGAAATTCTTGACAGATAGAGGTAGCTTAGTGACATGGGCTTAAAACATAAATGTGTAATACTTCATTAATATAGTTGAACGCTTATGAAAACGCAAAATATAAGTAAAAATTGGCCGCCTTGGTCTATACCAGCACATTTAGATTCCAGTCATTATGATTTTATAATTTCGTATGAATACTAGTAAGCTAATAATATTGGCATATAGAAGTCAAGTGACTTAATCAAAAGTTAATAAAAATTTCAAATTTGTAATGATTAATGAATTGAATAGTATTGGAAGATAATTAACAACAGTGAGGAAAAAAAAGAAAAAGGAATTGACACAATTTATGAATAATAAAATTAGTAAAGGGTAACGTAAAATATCGAAAATCGGGTACCATGAAGTGGCGGATTTTAACAATAACTCGGTTCGGCCGTTGAAATTAACGAAAAAAGGTACACAAATAAGGGTTGAGGAACTTATTGTGCTTACGTAACTGTTTGTCTTTTCACTTCAAACTCCGCTCCTTTTCCTTGAAACCCCTGATCCTTCTGACTTTAGTAACTTCAATTAACAATGACTCACGAAAATATTCTAAGTTCTTTTTTTCTTGATATGGCGGAGCGCGTCTTTTCACCCTGAGACCTCTGATCTTTCTGTCGACCTTTTCTCGCTCCTCTAGTAAGTTGCGACGGATTTTTCGGGCCCTCGCAATTTCAACGGAGGGGGTGTACATAGAGTAGGGAGTACGCTCTTAAATGCAAAATGTAACGGGTAGGAAATCGTGACGTACGAATCTGTGTCACGCTCACTTGCATCAGCCTGGTGACGAACTATTAAATAAACTAAAATTGTAATCCGAGTATTTTCCTCGCCTTATCTGCTAGACGTTTAGGCGGCTGCAAATTTTAATTCAACAACTATTTCGTGGTAGCCTGGCGCGGCATAAATTGTTGAGACTCGTTACTTTGATAAAGAGCGAAATAGATATTTTTCCGTCAAGGTTGTTGCAAGCGGTTTCTTAATATTAACGCATATATGTGAGAGCGACGAAAATAATAAATTTAACAAAATATAATATATGAATAATAAAGTATTGAACAGGGGAGGTTCGATAGATTTTCATATAGTAATTGTGCATTAACAATATTATATAAGTGCGAGCGAATAAGCTTAATAAAAGAGTATAGAGGGTTATATGTAAAAGGCAAAATTGATTAAATAAAAAGCAAGACGCTTAGAAGATCAAGCTTTTGTCTATAAGACATATGCATAAGACAGAGATAGATTAATAAAGTTAGAGTGAGTAAGTTTAATACGGAAGCAAGATTTAGTGTTCGTATGTAGTATAGGGAACATATATGTAAAACAAGGATAGTTTAATAACTGAGTAAAATATTTGGTAAGCCAAGTTGTTCGTCCATAAGCATTGTGCTTAAGACGAAGATGGTTAAATACAGCAAGAGCGAATACGTTCAATATGAAATCCAGCTTGAAATATTTTAATGAAATAAATGTAAAAGTAAAAGTGGGTGTGTTAAGAGATCCGTATGTAAACAACGCATAAAAGGGATGGATATTATGATAAAATTATACGAAATCAAATAAAGGTAAGGCACGGTTTATTTCTAGAGGGTTTCAGCAATTAAATAAAGAAATAATCCATTAGATGCGTCCGGGGCGCATAGAAATGCAGCAGCGGTCGTGCACACAGGAACGTTCAGCTGTGCGGACATAGAGTATATATATATAGAAAGAGTCGTACTATAAGGATTACATGAATATTCTTTAGGAACAGTTTTCGGCAATAATTCGTGAATTAAGAAGAACTCTGGAAAGCAGAGAATTGCATTGGTTTTGGTTTAAAAGGCTCTTTTGAATTATATTAAAGTTTTATGAAAAATTAACTAATGAGAAAATAGTTATTAATATTTGGAAAATAGTGACAATTAGAGGCCTGAAAATTCTTATACATATTACCCTTATAAGCGGTTATTTATATGGATTAAAAGGTAACTTAACTGTTTATATATATTTATTAATTAATTCGTATCTAACACCGGTATAATGCAATAAATGTATGAGAATATATATATATTGTAATCCTTTTAGTTGATTTTATATTTTATAATTTTATTCGGGTTAGTTTTACATGATATGGTTTAATAGTGGATTGATAAATGTTATAACGGGGAATTATAGCGGAAGTATTAGCATTAGTGAAGCGAAGCAAACATAAGTAATAAAGAATTATTAATTAGTTATTGTAAGAAGCACATTTCTTAGCCGCTTCTCTAGATAATTAAGTAAATCTAAAATAACTTATTCGTTCAACAGAAGCGACGTTAGATTGCTTATGATGTAAAATAACGAATTATATATATTCAAATCGAAATAGAGTATTATGAAATAGCCTTATAATATTTTGGCGATAGTAATGGTTACGCAACGAGTTATGACGCTACCAACTCTTGTTTTTAATAGTTTTGCGTTTTATAATTTTTATTTGATTTTTATATTTTTAATTAACTCACTATGTGATAAAGTACAAGCGAATATAAAGGTAAGATTATATTTTATAGTGAAGCAATGATTAAATATAGTGTAACATATAAATAATTTAGAAGATATTAATATAATTCGATGATAAGTATGCAAGATTTATTTTTATATTTGATTTTAATTTTTATAGTTTTTATTGGGTTTCCTTACCTTTTCTTAGTCACTTATTAAAGATGATTATTCGAGTGCATTGCCCGCATCATGACAATATATATATATGCGTATTGTGTCTTATTGTAAATATAGTATATGGTATTAATTAAAGTTATAGTGATTGGTATGCTGTGCCAATAACAAAAATATATATATAATGAGACTCCCTATGCATGGAAGTCGCGGCATATACTGGGTGAGACATTAGTAGTGAATTTAATTGATATAATTAGTTTTTACGTGTTTTTTAGATTTTACGTTTTTCTTCCTTTTTATTTCGTTTTCTAATTTTTCCATCTTTCCAATAGCAACGTCTTGTTGCATATTAGATATATATATAACAAGAGTATAAGGAAATAGCAATTTATAGAAAAATATATTAATAATAGAAATAATGTAATAAAATGTAATTAATAATAAAATAGTACAATAAAGTGGTAAGTATTATAGAAAATAATGATTTTAATACTGGAGTATATATATATCTATGTATAGTAGTGGAAAAAAGGGAAGAGATAATTCGCAATAACGTAAGATTGTGAATAAGTATTTAGTAACGCAAAAATTATAAGATAAGAGAGTTTTTAGAATTTTAAAAATTGGCGGGACGTCACAGATGAGCAATGAGCGATGAGTGATATCCAATGAGAGCTCTGCGTCACTACGTTTCACTACGTCACATTGTAATACAGAGCTCTCATTGGATATCGCTCATCGAATTCTGTCTGCAAAGACCTGTATACGTAAATATCCGTTTGTAAATGCAACGCATAGGTCAAGGTAGAGATCTCGATATAAATAGAGAAGCGACAACGAGGGGTTCGGTTTGATTGGCTCTCTGAATCACATGACCAAGACGCCATGTTAGTTCCACACAGGACTGACCTTAGAACATATACTACTGGAAGGAGTATAGGCTTGAAAAGTTGGCTCAGAGAAGATTGACAAGGATGGATATATAATGCGCCTAGTCGGCAATGCGCATGCTCCAGACAAATAAAACCGATTCATACGTAATCTGCGGGAAGGAAGTGTGAGTCAAAAATAAAATGCGGCGAGTAAAGTATTTAAATTAATAACAATATATATTATATTTATTGATTATTAAATAATATTAATTTTGTATATTTGTGTCTTATGTAGTTATCCTTTTCATTCACTTGTTTATTTGTATGATGTATGCGAACTTGTACGTATTTTTTAATAACTAATCTAATTAGCTGTGTTCTATGATTCGAAAAAATATCTTGCTCTGAAATGTGATCAAAAATTTCTTTTTTATCAAATACGATTGTGTTAACTAATTGGAAAATTTTATTATGAAATTTGATAATATCAACATTTTTCAAATTATCTTCTATTGATCGATAATGTATCTCGCATGTTCGGCAAATTAATTGAACATCTTTCGATGAAATTGCTAATCCTCCTCTATTTTTGATACAACTAAGTGCACATATATCTTCGCAACCAAATAGCAATTGCACACAAAATTCACAGTGAATTAATTAAAACCTCAAAACTCACTTTACCAGTTGAAGATTTTAATAATGAATAAGTTATACTTACACGTGATAGGTAGATGCCTTATCTCGTTCTATGCAAATGTAGCAATACATCTCACGAACCACCATTTTTATAATCTAATATTTGAAGACTCTTGTTATTTGCAATAGGATGTGATCATATGTCGACTTTTCATCACCCCGCAGCCCCCGCGCGTATCGACACTTTTATTTGTCGGAGCATGCGCATTGCTGATTAGGCGCATTGTATCTCCATCCTTGTCAATCTTCTCTGAGCCAGCTTGAATGTACAGGGATTATAGGCCTATGCTCCTTCCAGTAGTATATGTTCTAAGGGACTGACAAATATCCGCAAATAACCGCTTTTATAACCGCTGATCTTTTGAAATCCAACAATTTAAATAAATTTCTCTCTGCACATGGACATTTACGATCCATCCTATTTGAAAAATTATTATAAATGTATCAGAATTATTATTAAAAAGCTAACCTATTCTTACCATTTACTCATGACTTCTTATTGGCTGCGTTCAGCAGCAGAGCAGATCAGTGAGCGATCAGTGATTATTGGTCCTTTCTATTAGATCCCGAAATCTAGACCAATCATGTTGACGCATTAAAAAGAATTACTCAACAGTTGTACAACAGTTGCGTCTGCTGAACGCGACCATTGTGTGGAACCATGGATCTAAAAAGATATGGATGGAGTCTATAGCAAGGGGGCTGTGAAATTTGCGGTAAGGGGAATGCATAGTGCTGTCTCTTTCTGTAGGTAACCTTCGGCTTTGTAACGAATGTAACCGAAGATATCCGAACTGCGCATTGCGTCTTGTATGGGATATATAATCTTTCGGGAATCATCGGATATGCGACGGAAACATACGAAGGTTACCTACAGAAAGAGACAGCACTATGCATTCCCCTTGCCGCAAATTTCACAGCCCCCTTGCCCGTATACACACTTTAGACTCCATCCATATCTTCTTTAGATCCATGTGTGGAACTAACATGGCTGCCTTTTGCGATATATCGCACGTATCGATCACCGTTGTCGCTTCTCTATTTATATCGAGATCTCTACATCCATATCTTCTTTAGATCCATGTGTGGAACTAACATGGCTGCCTTTTGCGATATATCGCACGTATCGATCACCGTTGTCACTTCTCTATTTATATCGAGATCTCTAGGTCAAGGCAGTCGTTGCAAAAGAAACGTATATGTTTTAGGTGATAAGTTCAATACAAATATATTACATATAATTATTGGAAGCAAAAAATGGACTTGGAGGATATTATAATAAATGTCCCAATCATTCATGCGTTACAAAATACTGAAATAGTAAAGGAAATAGTAAAGGAAAAAAGAGATCATAATATTCGGTATAATCATTGCATTCAGGCTAATCCTTTTGAATTATCTGATAAGAAATTTGTACAATTGTTTTATCTAAATAAGCCACAATAAGATATCTAATAGATATTGTCGAGCCACATATGACTCATGAAACGAGAATATTTGTAATCAACCCTACAACTAAGGTAATAATTATAATATTTCTATTATAACAGACAACTCTCATGGAACCATTTTTGGTCGCGTTTTTTCAACAAACGCTCATAAGAGTATGGCCTCCTTATCTCTATCTTTCATGTTCTTACGAAAAGTTCTTTGGCTTTTCTGATTGGTTGGCTTTCACTCGCTATCGCTATTTCCTGTTTCTATTGCCTGTGTTTTTCATTGTGTTTAGGTCTTAAATTATATCATCGATCGAATTAAATTGACGTCGAATCGATAAGTTATTTCAACATCGGATCAAAAGTATCATATTGATATCATTTTGATATCTAAAGGTTTGTTCGCGTCGCTTGCCCCAACATGCTCCTACTCGCTCCAATACGCTCCAAACTATAGTATTACGTTACGTATACTATAGATTGGAGCGTATTGGAGTGAGTAGGAGCATATAGGGGTATTGCGACGCGAACAAACCCTAAGAGAAGGTGCATGTGTGCTCGTGTATGTACGTATGGATTTTCGTTCTGGTCGCGTTCTCAATCTGACCAAGTCCGGTTTTCCAATTTTAAAAAATCTCATTTCACTTTGAATTAAAATCCAATCAAACGTAGAAAGAAAACTAAGTCACTGGTTCATTTCCGTAGATTCGTTAAGCCTACAGAATTGTTTTCCTGCAGAAATGATTATTGCCGTTTATTTGAATCTATATGTGCATTTTTAATTTGTCAATTCGGTCTCGCAATTTTCTGATTGAAAAAAATGTAATCTGTGACCGGTATTCATAGTCTGACATTATATTTAAAATTATCTTAAGAGATGCTAGTTTTTAGCTGTATAAAATCTCGAAACAAAATCTTTTTGTATTTATATAGGAGGTCAATTTATGATCCAAAAGGGGTAATTTATTTGCGGGTCAGAATATCTTTATTCAAAAACATAACATTTCGACAATCGGTTCTGGTCCTTTTCAAATGGAACCTTGTGTTTTTGAATAATGACATTCTATAACCAGGTTGCCGTCAATAAATTACCCCTTTTAGATTGTTATTCACTGGCGAAGAGAAGAATTTTCATCAGTTTATGATCTCAAGAGTTTTGCATATAACAAATTTTTATCAATAACCCTAAGTTTGTAACAAAACTGACAATTCATAAACTACTCGCTTGGGGTGTTTACGCCCTAATGTTCAAACGAACGCACTCATATAGTAGATTCTTCCTACGGCAGAAAAATAATCAACTGTAGTCGGTCAAATTTTTATAGATTTATGGTTACAATTAAAAATTTGTTACGTGCAAAGGCCTTTAAATATAGTAATAAGTATAATAAATATCATCTTATGATTAATTCGTCAGGTGTAATCTAAGGTGAAAACGTAAAAGGACGTTACACGCTATACATAATATACGCACATCGCAAAACTCCGCAGAATTAAAAAAAAAATTTGATTTAGATAGTTGTTTATTCATTTATACTTCATATAATTACAGTTACTATATCTGTAATTTTTCAAATGCCATTATACCCATCACAAATAGCCTTTTCACGATACAAAGCTACGATTTGGATTACATGTAACTGTAATAATGTAACTGTCTCTTAAATCGTATAAAATATCCCGTTTTTTTTTGCATGATTGGAGCTAGCATAACTTTCCACATGATTTGCTGACTCGTTCTGTGGATTCTCGGATCATATTTGAATTATATAAAAAAACACGAGGATCAATGATAAAATTCAGAACACAAAGATTTTGCACTCGTTGGCGCACAAAAGCAGCAAATTTCTTGAGTACACTGTGTATGCATGTACACACACGCGCGTGCACGCATAAAAATACGCAACGTAGGTGAGTTAGTATCGAAATATTCTTATTATTAAATTACACTATATATATATATATATATATATATATATATATGTATATATATATCTATATATATACATATATACATACATATGTACACACATATACATACATGTGTATTGTGTATGTACATATATATGTGTATACACACACAGTGCAACTAAATAATAAAAAAATTTATACACAATTAGTAAGAAAAAAAGGAAAAGGTAACATATTTCTTGTGGAATGTGGACTTTGCTAGGAAAAAAAGGCCTTTGCAAGTCCAAACAAAAGTAGAAAACAAAACACAAAACATGAGAAAATATTCTGGATTATTGTATAGAGAAATAGAAATGGCTATAGAGCCAAACACATTCTATTGTACATGTTATAATTAGGCTAAAAAAGAAGATTAAAGTGCTTATCGTAATAACCACCAATGTGCAGTATTATTAAATTTACTTCTGAAGACCCAAGTTGTCCCCTGTTACACTCACACCTACATTCGCTCGATATTATCAATACTAATTCGACAACTTTATCTAAAGTCGAACTTTATACTAAAAAATGACGATAACGTCGTTTCTTCTTTGGAAAGAAAGAAAGATAGCTACAAAAACAAAATTTTGGGGCAGGAGTTTCACAACTCCAAAGAAGAGTTGGTGGTCCATAAGTGTAGTAGATTCTTTTTCTCTTCTTTTTTCTTGTGGGGTAAACTAAACTTCCATGTATGTTCTTATACTTGCAGTAAGTTTAATTTTGCAGTACTTGGACCGCAACCATGTTAGATGTTCTGTAAAAAAATTATTATTGTCTTCCATGAATTAATGATTCATATTTGAATTTAGATCTACTAGACTAGACTTTTTACTTACTTTGGTTTAACGAGACGAAAGATTATAGTTCTCAGCAGCATCCAGATTTAGAAGATTCAATTGGACGACCATGTTCTATTTTCACCTTGTTAGCTGGATCACTTGCTCCACTTGATGGTGGGCCCACTCTAAGTTTTATTTCAGCAGCCATTGTCATGAAAGCTTGTTCTACATTCATTGCATTTTTTGCCGAAGTTTCCAAAAATGGTATGCCAAGTTGATCGGCATATTCCTGTTTATAACGAAGTACAGCTATGCAATGAGGATTGTAATAAATTTAAATAAGTTACATAATATAAAAAAAATATATGTGCAACTGTTTACCTTGGCTGTTGTATAATCTACTACTTTCTTAGTATGTAGATCACATTTATTGCCAACTAGTAACTTATTGACATTATCACATGCATAACGATCAATTTCTTCCAACCACTGTTTTACATTGTTAAAAGTCTCCTGATCTGTGCAGTCGTAAACAACAATAATACCATGTGCACCTCGATAATAAGAACTCGTAATTGTTCTGAACCGTTCTTGACCCGCTGTATCCCAGATTTGTAATTTTATCGTTTTTCCATCTAGATCAATAGTTCGAATCTTAAAATCCACACCAATCGTACTGATGTAACTTTCTGTATATGTGTCATCAGCAAAGCGTAACAAGAGACAGGATTTTCCAACACCAGAATCTCCAATTAAAAGCAGTTTAAACAGATAATCACTGAAACAAAAACAAATGTTTTAGCATATTGTATCTGTTTTGCAAAAGTTTTTTACAAACAGAGAAAAAAAACAGATTTGATATCTTTATTTTATAAGTATTTTATAAATAATTTTAAAATCATAGATAATATATTAACATGTATATTTAAATTGATTAATAATTTAAGTTATTTAAAAAACCATTTTGTAAATACTTTTCCAGGAAAAGCACCTGAATTTGTTAACCATTTATTTGTATCTGCCTGTGGTTATTATAAGAAAAGAGCCAAGCTCGCAATATCACAAAGCAAAGATATAACAGTATAAAATACTAGAATACGAACATATGAGTGCCATGTTTTAAGTAGTAGGGGAACACGGAGACAAAAAGAAGGATAAATCTGTCAAATGAGAATCTGTTGAAAATTAACGAATACTTTTCTTATTCCCCTATCTGGAGAACAGAAATCTCGTAGTTATAACGAAGACGTTTTCTCATCCGTGTATCATTGCTTGATAAGCCACGACGAATTTGTTACACTTATGCTCTGCACAGAAGTTTACTTACTACTCGGGATTCATCGTGGACATACTACGCTGAAAATGCGTTGTTAATAGATCCCTCTGCCCGCGCTTACAAGTTACACCCAGAAAACAGCTCCTTTGCTTCGACTAGCCCCGACACGTACTATGGAGAATGCGTATAAATCGGATTCTCACTACGTTCCGTAATATGACGAAGAGTTATAATAATGGCGGTCCAGCAACTCCTCCCAATAAGACCTCAACCATTGACGTAATACCATAATGAAAGCGGATGCCGTTTTCATAGAATGTATATGTAGATTGTGACCAGTGTTCATAGGTCGGTATTCAGAGTCCGTTTAAAGGCCAGTTCATGCTAGCCATAGACATAGTAAGTATAGACTGAGCATCCTTTGTATAAGCGGTGATGCATACGATGAGAGAGAGAAAAGATATTAAGATGAGTTTCTCTCTCTTTTCAATGCCGGAGAGTGGGGAGCACTTCTCCTCATCGGCACTCCCACTCTTCGGCATTGAAAAGAGAGAGAAACTCATCTTAATATCTTTTCTCTCTCTCATCGTATGCATCACCGCTTATACCACGAACTAAGGAATAGAGGGACCGAGTCTAAAGTCCTAAGGTTTGTTCGCGTCGCTTGCCCCAACATGCTCCTACTCGCTCCAATACGCTCCAAACTATAGTATTACGTTACGTATACTATAGATTGGAGCGTATTGGAGTGAGTAGGAGCATATTGGAGTATTGCGACGCGAACAAACCCCTAGTTTAGGCGAGAGGGGATGGTAACTCAAGCATGCGGGGGGGAACTGCTTTCCGCCTGTGACATGGTTACACTCGTGTAGTGGTGCCACGAGACATAACGAGTGACAAGCGTAAAGAGGTTAGGCGGTGATTTTATGTTTTATTATTGTTGTTATTGTTGTTATTGTTGTTTATTGTTGAAAAGAGAAATTATTTTACATCTAACAAGAGAATAAAATATATTAATTAGTTCCAATTCTTATTTCTTAATTCACGGATTAATTTATTCTATTCTTTTTATTTTTTAAATAAATAATTCTAATTTCTTATTTATAATATTTAATAATTATTCCTATTTCTATTTTGTTTATTGTGCGCAGGATCTGACTTTCATTTCTCACACGTACGCAAATAGTGAGTTCTATGTGTGGTGATTACTAAACGAATATGGCGGCCCCCCCCCGCCGCAAACGTGCCTCACCGGTACAGCTTGTGCTCCGTCCCTCTATTCCTTAGTCCGTGGCTTATACAAAGGATGCTCAGTCTATACTTACTATGTCTATGATGCTAGCCGTAAAGGTCATCACACACAAAAATATTAAAGATTGTAAAACAACCGTAAGGAAATTGACCAATCAGCATTGAGTATTTCAGTAAGGCAATTGAAATTCTCAAACCTCCGTAAAGTTAGCCGAAGAACTTTCATTTTTCTGATTTTTTTTATGAATCGTTTGTTGGTCGTTTGTTGGTGATTGTTAGCACAATTTTAAGTTCGTTGTTAATAATTAACCGTTTAAGTTTGTTGTTAATAATTAATAAGGTTGTTAATTTAATTGTTATTAACAAAATAAATTTCGGCGTGAAGTTCAGCCAGTTCAATTTAAATTTTCAATCTTTTTTCAATTGTCATAAGTCAAATCGATAGAAAATCGTTTGTTGGTCACAATTATGTCCATTAAAACGTTTGTTGGTTGATTATTTATTAATTATAAGAAAATAATAATTCTTACAATAACGCGCATACTGCGCATGCGCGGCTAAAAGTCCCTAAGATCCCGTAATGTTTATTTTTTGAT